>CM061914.1:177819335-177874584 GCA_031002005.1 Vandiemenella viatica | reverse complement strand
CGTCCTACCTCTGACACAATGGCTTAGTATGCCTCCTTCGGGAGGATCCAACCTACCTTCCACTTGTGGACTAAGTGTTTAGTTAGCTCCGGAATGTCCGTATCCAGGTGTCAATGACTTTCTGAGAGGTTCTCCAGGTAGCGTGATTAGCAGCCATAACACTCGGCCGCAGAAAGCGGGTAATAGCGGAGAAAATTAACCCGGGTGTGAAATTACTCAGGCAACAAAAAACCGCTACAGCAGATCTCAATTGAATACGGACACCCGGAAAGGCAACGCTCCACTATTTTCGCTTCGTCTCTTCTTCTTCTTCTTCTTCATCTAGGGCAGCTTCCAGCCGCTGGCCGGGTCTGCCGGGAACAGATTTTTTTTTTTTTTTTTATAACTGCTTTACGTCTCTTTTTAACATCGAGGTCTTTAGAGACGGGAAAGGGTGGGGGGCAAGGAATGGGAAGGAATTCGGCCATGGCCTTTTGAAGGAAGCATCCCGGCATTTGCCTGGAGTGATTTGGGGAAACCATGGAAAACCCAAATCTGGATGCCCGGACGGGGATTCGAACCGCCGTCCTCCCGAATGCGAGGCGAGAACGCTAACCGTTACACCGCCCCGCTCGGTCCGGGAACAGAAGCCTCGCCAGCGCTTCCTGTCTAACCACCATCTCTCTTCTTCCACTGTCGCCCAATTTCCTCCTCAGTCGTCCACACATTTCTTAACACCTTTAATCCGTCTATCCCTCGGTCTTCCTCTAGGCCTCTTCCCTTTCAGCCCCATGTCCAGCATCTTCCTTGGTAGCCTCTCCTCTCCCATTCTCTTTACATGCCCGCACCACTGTAACCTAGATTTTTCAATTCTTTGTTGTAGCGGTTCTTCCTTTATCAACTCCCTGATCCTCTCATTTCTTATTCTGCCTCTTCTTGTTACTCCTACTCCACTCCTCTGAAATTTCATTTCCGAAGATTGTACTCTCCCTCTGTCCCTCTCCTTCATAACCCATGTTTCCGACCCATACGTTAAAATTGACGCAAAGTATGTTTTATAGATTGCCTCTTTGCTCTTTTGCGGGACATCCTTACTCCATACGAGACTTCTAACACTTTTGAAAAATCCATCTGCACATCTTCCTCTTTCTCTTATCTCCATCCTGTTTCCTCCATTTTCTTCAATACAGTTTCCCGAGTATTTGAAACATCCGAGCTTGGTCTCTGGCGTTCTTCAATGTAGTAGCGAATAAGTAGAAAGTCAAAAACACAAAGGACATGAGAAATTCTCAGAACTACATAGTTTAGCTACATTTACACTCTACAATTCACAAAGTTGTGGCAGCAATGTGCGAATAGCACGAGGGAAGAAACAATTCGTATAACCATCCGTACGACACCTAATTTCTCTAATGTTATCGCACCTGTCGTTGCGACCCAAAAAGCTTGATGGAAGGCCTCGTATCCACTTGAGCACACTCAGCCGCTCATTCATTTGAGCGCGCTCGTTCGAGCGTGCTCAAGGAAAAAGAAATTTTGGTCGAACGAGCCTGGTGCCAGTGCTCAGAAAACGCTCGGCTATTGACGTGTCGTCACGCGTAGCTGCGGCCTTTATTATTATCCATACGATGTCAAAACAGAGAAGAAAATTACCAAATTGATGGATTAGAGAAAGTCATCGTCTGCGAAGAAATTATCTTAATAATTTAATTCGCGAATTTACTTTAGAAGATGACAATGAGCTATTTCAAAACTTTACGAGATCGATTTCGAACATTTGCTGTCATTAGTTGGACCTCATATTAAAATGCACGATACGCCTATGCGTGAGGCGATCCCACCAGAAGATAAAATTTATAATAACTTTAAGATTCCTAGCCTCAGGAAGTCCCTACACAAGCCTGCAGTATATGTTCGAAGTATATAAATAAAGCATCATCCGTTTAGTACAGATAGTCTGTGATGGCACTATTGAGTCACTCCAAAATTATATTTTTAATTTGTGTTTACAAATATAGATTTAAAGGTTATTTTTATGTTTTTTTAATTATGGCATTGATTTCAAGTTTTTAATAAAATTGGTAAAATAATTATATTGCCTGGCACAAAATCAATATGATTTTAGGCACTTAGGATCTGAATTTCGTAACACCAAATTCAATCAAAATCCGTTCAGCTGTGAAAAATACTATTAAAATAGACTTACCACTTCCCGTTATAGAAGTTCTCGTCTGAATAACCCTAGCTGGTTTCTTATTTTTTTCTTTACATCATCAATACTAAAGTTTAATATCTCGCTGATTTCACGCCATGCACCTTATTTTTTAGTTCGATTATAATCTGGAGCTATCCCATAACACCCTCTTTGATTCATACTCATCAATTAGAGTTAAGCAAGTTTCATTGTCCCACGTGCTCGGGCTCATTGTAGAAACCGCCAAATACCGTCCACACTGAGCGCCGAACACACACTGGCTCGCCTTTGAGCATTCCAAAATACCGACAACCGATCGGCTCGCCCTGAGCGCGCTCGCTGTCGTTCGTTGCGAGCACTTGAGCCGCTCGCTTCACTGAGCAGCTCATTCGCCTGAGCGTGCTCAAGTGGATACAAGGCCTAACAAGTATCCGACGCACTCTTAAGTGAAAGCTATTGTTGGTATGTTTATCAATAAACTGAAACGAAACCGCCGTCGACTGTCTACCAGAGAATCTCAGCCCAATCTATGCATCAGTTCTGTGACGCTTTCATTAGGGAGCGTCCATAAACTACGTAGCTCCATTTTTACCTCCTGTGAACACCCCCCCCCTCCTTGCCCCCACGTAGCTTGACGTGGCTTTTGCCTCTTCCCCCCCCCTCCTCCCTCCGCATGACACGTACCTTCCTTTCCTATTGATTCCAGAAGACATTCCGTACTGTTTTCTCTTGTCAGCCTATCGTAAATTACGTACAGAGATAATTACATGATGGAAATAAATATTCACATGCTGTTGTGGGTACCTCATTTTAACTGTGACAATATGGGAGCGTGCATAAACCACATAGCACCATTTTGGCCTCCAGTGAACCCCCCTCCCCCACACGTAGCCCTGCGTGGCTTTTGCCTCTGTCCCCCCCCCCCCTCCACGTAGCACGTAGCTTTTTTCCCCTTTTGATTCCAGAAGACATTTTGCACTGTTTTCTCTTGTCAGACTACTGTACAATTACATACGGAGATCATTAAATAAGGGAAATAAATATTCACATGCTGTTGTGTGTTCTGCTCCTCATTTTAACTGTGAAAAATGTTATGAAAGGAAAGCTACGTGGCCTGGCTCGGAACCCCCCCTCCTCCCCCCCCCGGACCGAGCCACGTAGTTTGTGCACGCTCCCTATGAATGAAAAGTTACGTGGCCTCGGAACCCCCCCCCCTCATGTAGCCCAACGCAGCTTCATAACCAACCCCTCCCCCCCTAGACCAACCCACGTAGTTTACGGACGTTCCCTAAGGGCAGTCACGAATCAAGTGGCTCTTCTCTGTACTTTCTCTGTAGTATCAATCAATCTGTTGCGACACGGAACCCAAACGTCACGATGCTAGTACAAACGCCAAGTTTACACCATTTAAGCTGACACGACTGCCTCCAAAACGCAATTGCGTTTGAAATGGACATGGAAACTTGTAGCCAGTTTCGGTCATATTTATATTGTCACTTAGAGGAGAATGGGGTAATATGGAATAGTCGGGCAATATAGAATACCGAGGTTTTTCCTCTGCCGAATGCTGCTGTGTAGTGGAAGTACCAACAACTGCTGCTCAAAACTCCTATGATGCTTTGTGATGTAGGTCGGTTATTTGGGAGCTGAACTGTGTTTTCTGTAAAACAAAGTTTGTTTTTGCACTTTCGAGAATTTTTGCAGATAGGTTAGAAATATTTATAAAAAATTAGATTTGTTTTTTTGGTCGCTAGTCTTAGTATAATGTGATGGTTTGTTGTACAGTTCTCTTTTCAGGCTAGCATATTTTTTTATAATGTCTTCAAGCCTTTTTAATCACAGATGGCGATTCGGGTAATATGAGATACTTAGTCTTCCTCAAAACCTGACATAAAACTGTAATATTTCATAAAACGCGAAAAATAATTACAGAGTTGAAGTAGATTTTTGATAAAATATAAATTTGTGTAATACGTTTTTTGTTAATATCGATTGAAAATAATAAAATAACAATTGAGAAAGTAAATATTTCTGAATTAATTATGTTTTGTTTGAAGAATAGCCGAAAAATGAAAGAAGCGAACGCAACTGAATCCAACAAAGATGATGATGTTGATGTTGACTAAAAAGTATTATTAAATCTGTTTTCCTCAATTCCAGATAGTTTACGTTATTGGAAACCTTCTATTCCATATTACCCGCCTATTCCATATTACCTTCCAAGCGACATTTTTTTAAACTATATTTGACTAATTAAAAAAAAATTGTTTTGACAACTTTTATGAGATATATATTATCACAAGAAGCTGAAGGTTGTGTTGGATTTAGTTTTATGTGTTAAAATATTTTCAGTACTTTTTTGTACAAAAAAACGTAAATGGTATTCCATATTACCCAATTCTCCTCTAATAAGTATAGCGTCGAAGGAGGTACGAACTTCTACAGGGTGATTAAAAAAAACGTGGACAAAATGACATGGTAGATCAGTCATACAATAAGGATCAAAAATGAAACACCTGTTGAAACGCCGGAAGACTTGGTAGGAAGAATCGTTGCGGCAGCCGGATGTGTTCGAGGTACACCTGGTATCTTTGAGAAGATGCGCCGTTCCATGCAACGGAGATGCCGGGATTGTCTCGATGCATGTGGCAAAAACTTTGAGCATCTGCTGCAGGCTCAACATTTGGCTTGCATTAGTCGCATGTGAGTGAGTAATTATCAATAAAATGATCCGTAATGGTTTTGTTTCTTCTCTTTGTGTCAGTATTATTTTAGACGCCCTGTAGCGGCTCCGGATCGCAGTTGCGACCCTCTGTTCCTACGCGATTTTTGATTCTTATTGTATGACTGATCTACCATGTCATTTAGTCCACATTATTTTGAATCACCCTGTATATGAAACGTTGTAGTTCATATGTGAAGGTAGGACGGCCAGTTCCTTCCGTGTGTGCGTCCGAGTGTTGATGTATGTGTGTAGGCGACTGTCTTTCACTGTAGTGTGTTATAAGATGATCCGACCTGGTCTCAACGCGTGTTCGGGTCGTCTAAAGTGAGCTCCTGGTCACGTTTTTGTGAGAAGACCAGACAGGGAGATCAGGTGGGAATGCCATCCGATGTAGGGTGAAAAGATGGGGGTAAGTAGGGTTCCACCAGTCTGCCCTGAAAACTGGCAGTATAATAGTTTCACCCCGTTGAGTTGACACTGCCTGTTTCCCTGTTTTATTTTTCTGTCGTGTCGTACAGCGATGTTATTTTTAAATGGATGTGTTTGATAGGCAAGAAAAAGAAGTGTTGATAGAGTTGCTGGAAGTTTACAAGACCCACAATGTTTTATGGGACACCTCACGTGCCCCCTATCATATCAAAGACTCAAGAAATCAAGTATGTCATTCTTTATTAGATGTGTACCGACACCTGAAACCAACAGCAACCTTACAAATCTGGTTATAGGCCATCTTCCTCAGTTGTTGATCAATAGATGATGCCCCACACCATAAGGGCGAAACGGGTACGGAAATAAATGAAAATAAATCAACAGTTGTTTTTAGACGGAAATTTTATTTTAAAAAAACAAACAAACAAACAAACAAACAAACAAACAAACAAACAAACAACAACAACAACAACAATCTGGTTGCTGCACCAGTTTCTGGAACATCATTGATGATGGTATTGCAGCACTATTCTTCAAATCTTCCTAAGTCCTTCCAGTGGCAAAAAATCTAAGCGTTAGGATCTTTCCTCAGCAGTCACTGCCTCGCGCGTCACTGAAGCTTTATTTTCTGTGAAAGGCTTTGATAAATTCAATAGATTCGCAAAAACTTCAGGTGTCATCCGCTAGAATCATAGGTCATATTTTGAGAAGTTGTAATGCTCATACAAAGGAAATAGCGTATAAAACACTGGTGCGTTGGATTACTGTTGTGGAATTTGGGATCCGTATCGCAAGGGAGCGTCCATAAACCACGTAGCTCCATTTTGGCCTCCTGTGAAACCCCCCCCTTCCCCCCACGTAGCCCTACGTGGCTTTTACCACTACCCCCCCGTAGCACGTAGCTTTTTCCACTTTGATTCCAGAACACATTTTGTACTGTTTTCTCTTGTCAGACTATTGTAAATTACATACGGAGATAATTAACTGAGGGAAATAAATATTCACTTGCTGTTATGTGTTCTATTCCTCATTTTAACTGTGAAAAATGTTATGAAAGGAAAGCTACGTGGCCTGGCTCCGAAACCCCCCCCCCCCTCGCCCCAAATAGTCCAGCGTAGCCTTCCAGCCAACCCCTCCCCCCCCTTGGACCGAGCAACGTAGTTTGTTGCACGCTCCCTAAGGGATTGATTGACACGTTACAGAAAGTACAGAGGAGAGCCGCTAGATTCGTGACCGCTAGTTACAGTCCTTACGTAAGTGTCACAGAGCTGATATGTGTGTTGCGCTGGGGTTGTTTGACTGACAGACGACTTCGTTTTCGTTTGAATTTGTTGGAGGATATGCGAAAACCTTTAATTTGCGAGTGCAATGAAATACTTCTTCCGCCAACCTATTTAGGTCGCAATGACAGGAGGGATAAGATTAGAGAAATAAGATGCAGTATTGATACTTTTATCTTCCTCGTTCTGTTCGGGATTGGAATGCACTGAATTAGGATTGGTGCTTAGCACCATCTGCCACGCACAGTATTTGTGAATTGCAGAGTATAGATGTAAATGTAGAAATTCCGTAAATCTTCACCATCCAACTCATCCAACTTGGAGACCGTTGGACATGTTAAGAACGGATTTCGATCTCCTTCATATATGTTGAAGGGTACACAGTATATATGTCTGTGGTAGGCCTACAGCCATTTCTCAAAATGCGCCCAAGTTTTTGAGATATTCACGTGCATAGAAAAAAAATTCTAAATAACCTCTATATAATAAATTATTGTGCACTGCTATTTAATAGCGACGTGGTCTATGTGGTAGGGTGATAGATTCATAATTTTTTGACCAGAGTTCAAATCTCCGCAGAATCTAATATTTTTATGTTATTTTCATCTTTAGAAATTGTCAAGCTTGACTTTTTTATTTTGTCTAAACTTCATGTACATACTTTTTTGGCGTGAAATAAAATTTCAGACAAATTACATTGCTTATAACAGATACCACCAAACGTAATTTCGGCCATTATATCAACAATGGCTTCGTAATATACCCAATGAAATTAAGTCAGGAGGTGAATCGAAACTGAACTCTGAAAAGCATTTCTGCAATGTTTATAAGCATTTGTCACTTGTTCTTTCATTTCCTTGTTGAGCTTTTTGTCACGGATAGGCTTACTATTTTATTTTCAACCATTTACAGGCAACCGTTCTTGGAATAAATCTAGTGTAGAAGAAAGAAAGAAAAAACTATCTTCCCAATGCTACATATTTCGTTTAATACCTCTTGATGATATACAAGTAAAGAAACGATTAAGATGAAATAAATAAATAAAATGATAGTAACTATTTCAATTGAAAACGCACCGAAACAATAAACTTACTAGCAATAAATGAAAAAATAATGTAAGAAACCAGGCTTTCCTGACATATGATTGTAATGAAGTCTTCAATTGTGTACGGCCGATTTCTGTTGTGAAAAGACAATCCATTGTTGGACCAGCGAATTTATTACGAAAAAAGATTTTCAGGGGAAAAAAATGACGCTCAATTGTAGGTAATATGATTTGTTTTAAATATTATTTCATGCCATAAAATATGCAAATGAAGTTTAAACAAAATAAAAAAAGTCAAGCTTGACAATTTCTGAAGATAAAAATAAATAAAAATATTTGATTATGCGGGGATTTGAACTCGGGTCAGAAAATTATGTATCTAACACTTTACCGCATTTTTTTTTTGGTCGAAAAAAGCTATTTATTTAAAATTCATGGCAAATCACACTATTTTGAATACAATATAACAAACGATACCAAAAATATACACATACATTAAAACCAAAAACCCGTTCTTGGAAAAATTGTAAGACTAATACCATCACAATACTCAATTAACAAAACACACTTGTGCACAAAACGTCACATTTTCCATCATAGTCAGAAACAAATCAGCAAAACAACAAATCGTGGAACATTTGATTGATAAAAAATTGATGACTCAGAAAATATTTCTTGTGTTATGCAGCACGGCTTTGCGGTAGCCTCTTCAGCCCAGCTCCCTGGCCGTGGTTCTTTCCGTTTTATATCCTCTGACTGGACGGATGAAAGGAATGTCACGGAAATCCTGTTATTTATTCCTTTGACCAAGCTGCCATACCCTCAGAATCGACAGATGGAGATTGAAAACTGGAAACTACATTGATAAATATTATGGCCCATATTTGTATGCTCTCGTATAACATTAAAGCACTACAAATATGGAGCACCATGAACGGTTTGATGAAATATGACAGAAACCAAGTAAAATGCAAAACTGTTTCGGAAATCGCGGCTTTGAAGCAAACTTCTACTAAAACCTCATTATAATATGGTAAAAGCCTTTGGCTGAATACGCAGTTCCGTTCTTCCTTTGTTAAGTTTTGGCGCGGTTATAATGGATGCAAGCTGAGTGAAGATCTCTGATTGTAATAGAGACTCTTTGGCATTAAGAAAGTATCTGTAGAGATGAGTTTGACAGTTTTTCACTGTAAAATATGTAAAATGGAAAAATTTAAAATAGTAAAAAAATAAAGATCTAAGAAAAAAAAAATGACAGGTTGCAATAATTTTTTATATAGAGATTATTTAGATATTTTTGTTTCTATGCATGCGAATATCTAAAAAGCTAGGGCGCATTTTGAGAAACGACTACACCACAGATATATATGCTGTGTACCCTTCAACATATATGAAGGATATTGAAATCCGTTCTTAACATTTCTGATGGTTCCCAGTAAGTGTTTAAAGTTACTGAACGTATGCCTCTGTAAATATAACTGCTCGGACCACGTCTTTCTCTTTTTCCTACGTGTATCGATAGCTGGCCAAGTCCACGACCAGGACTGGAACCAGCTAACCCCGCACAATATGCTAGACAACTTGACGGTGCCGCAACCAATTGAGCCGACGGGCCGCCTGTGGCAGGTGTTTTGTTTCCGATACTGCGCCACTCCGACTCGGTGTTTACTTGCCGGCTGGTGCATGCGGGCCTGACCCGGAGAGATTACCAGCTGGGCGCCAGCTGGGAACCCACAGCCGCGTCAGCACGCGATAAGACACCCGCACTGTACAGCTGCCACCAACAGCCATAACCAGCAGACACATCCATACTGCGTCTGTGCTAATACGCCGTCGCTGATTGCCTCCTACTGCAAGTGATGGCTGCAGACGAGGGGAATGACTACAGAACAACTGCAATATTAAGCGCCAACAGATCCCGAAAACGTAGTCTGCTTAACCTTTTCCCAAGAAGTCCATTCCTAGTTTCGCCGGCATTACACTATAAAAAATCTTTCTCCAAGATCTTTTATGAAATATTTTAACATATTTATTTTATCAAAGATATTACTGGATATTTTTCCAGTCCCATTACACTATATAAAATTTTTCGTCATAGTTCTCTGAAATGAATGGAGTAAACTTGTAAGCTTTTGCAGACGCAGTTAGTGAGCTGTCACAATATGTATTTTATTGAAGATGAAGAAGAGAAGTAAACATATTTAGGTTAGACCGTGGATTACGAGACTTGACATGTTAGGAGTTCATCAAAGTTTAGTGAAAGAGTTGCAATGTGAGGACATGCCAAACTATAAAAATTATGGTCAATGCTTAAGTATAGGTCCAATAAATTCTTACCACAATATTTTCATAAATTTCTACATCAGAATTATTTCCCCATATATACAACTGGGTGTTTATTTTTGTGGTGTATGTGCAATGGGTTGCTGATGGCGGATCTACACCATTCTGCAATATAGCACACGCACTGGTCTGGCATTCCGTCTGCTATTATTCCAGAAACCTGTCAAATACTAGTTTCTTAACACATTAATTTACTTTTTTACGTCTGCGACAGTACATACTTCTCTCATAGCACTAATTAACGTTGCGTAAGTGCTCACCTTTTTATTTCTAATATTATAGTCTACATGTTTCTTTTACATGTTACTTTACAACATTTCCTTCTGTTCATACTCGGAAATAAAGATTTTCGTGGATTCGGCAGTCATAACCAACTTTGGTAACGTCCCTTGCGCCATTTTCTTTGTTTACGTTTGCAGGGTGGTGAAATCTTTTATAAAATGTAATGCCAACGTCTTACATTTTATAAAAGAAATTTTAGAAAAGAAATCTTTTATAAAATATGCCCCATTGCACTGTAAAATATTTTATGAAATATCTTTCAACAAAGTTCTTTGACAAAGATCTTTTACAGTGTAATGTCTGCCTCTGAGTGACAGTGGTTCCTGCCTGTGAGAAAAGATGTTCAGAAGGCACCGAAGAGGCTGCTTTGAGTAAATGGTTAATTGCAGTCTTGAACATATCTTAATCCAACTAGTATACCAATCATGATTGATATCAGTTTAATTTTCAAGCAAAAAATGTATCGTAATCTCCAAATAGTCGGTGTTATTCTGTACGTAACAGTAAAAAATGCTTCACACTTTTCAACTCCTCCTTCACAACATTCGAAATTTTTTCATATTTGTCATCAATTTTGGGTACTGTATAATGATGCTAAGTACTTCATTAAAACTTAAAACCTTTGTCTTCAATTGCGTTAAAAGGTCTATTATGAACACCGATAAAATAAGAAATTGCAGCAGTTATTCGGTCTTATATTTTACCCTCTTTAGAATATTGTAATTCGTCCTAGAGGAAAACAAGAACCAACGAACGCGAGTGTACAGGAACAGATCGAATAATAAAACGGTGAACGTAAATGAATAAGGCATTAATAAAGTGTACGAAACGGGTTAGAACCACTGAGTATGAAAGGCGGTTATCGCTTTTTTGATAGAGCTAAATCAGTGTTTGGCGCAATCAAATTTGGTCCCCGCCATACATACATTTATTTGCAGAATTTTTTTAGTGCGAAGGAGTTTGTAGTGTTCGATATTCCACTGCAACATATCGATATTATTGTATCGACCATATACAAATATCGATATTGTCGTATCGACCATATACAAATATAGATATGAATATCGATATTTTTGGTCAGATATTATCGATATTATTGGTTGACCTATATATCGTTGCAATGCTAAATGGGATTCACCGAGAAACTACCTCTCGAATTTTGACGGGGTTCTGAATAACATACAGCTCCTCGTCCTGGGAATTCAATGTGGTGAAGTGAAGTCGTAAAGGTGAGAAATTAAAATGAATATCCGTTTTTCGTTGCATGCGATTTACGCAAAAAAATACTGCTAGTATTCACTTACGTCTCGCAGTCTGAATGTATACCCCGATAGCAGCGCACGCGTGGGAGGTATTTTTCCCCCTTTTTCGCATGGCATGCGTGACGTAATGAGTTTAACAGGTCCTTACTTTAACTCCCAACGTGGAGGAAGTTGCCGACAAAAAAAAAAAAAAAAAAAAAAAAAAAAAAAAAAAAAAAAAAAAAAACCTGCTTCGAGAAGCAAGAATAAGCATTTACACCGCTACGCACATATCGAAACTTGTCGCCTTTCTGAGGTCACAATGAACTGCTAAATAGCGACCGGCGGCCCGGTTTAATTTGGTGACTCAGCCATTGTGAGGCTAACACAATGGCATTGACACCGCCGATCACAAATCGGGTTCCCTTTCTACCGCGAGGACTGCATTGTCTGCGACGCCGCAGCAAAACAGCGCAGTGGTAAATGCATACCACAAGACTTCTCTCTCATATGTTAGATCTGAGAACAGGCCTATTACACAATGAACCTCACACTTTCAAAAGTAGCATCTAGACGTCTATGTAAACCGGAGCAGAACGGAATTTACTGTTAACCATTAACCACTATCTGGGCTTACCAAGAGAAAGCAACAGAACAGAGATCCGGACATAATGGAGCGTTCATAAACTACGTGGCTCAGTTTTGATCTACCTTTTTTTTCCACGAGCGATAAGGGAATGGGACAGAAAAGATTTATCGAGCGCGTAAACTTAGAATCCGACAGATGTAGGTCATGAGAAACCGCTCCACCCATCCTGATCTGGGGTTTCCACGTTTTTCCTAGATCGGTCCTGGCGAATGCCGGGATGGTTACTCAAAATAGCCCATGGGCGCCTCCTACCAAATCCCGTGATTCCCTTCAGAAGCATAAGCGATTACACTCTGCCATAGGTGCAACGCATCTTTGTCACCCACTGTTAATCGCGGCGTAATGATAATAGTACGAGGTAGGGTCAAAAAGTTCCCGGAGTTGGTTAATAAAAATTTATTGAATTTATAAAACTTTTACTTTATTTTCCTTCAAAATACTCTCCTCCTGGTTCTACAAACTTATTCCACCGTTGTTAGAAACACTCCTGAAAGCCGTTTTTCGGATTTTCTTTCCGCCGCTTCATCGCAATTTCAATCACTTCTTACGAATCAGCAAAATGTCCTCATCCTCCCGTCGTCCCCTTTAATGTCATTTTCAGCCGTGCAAATGGATATGTGAAAACTGCGACCAGTGAAATTTGCGGCCAACCTAAAATCTGTGTAATCTGCAGCCAATACGCGCCGTCCTAATCACTCTAAACGCCCCTTTAGACGACCCGACCTGGTCTCACTAAATTGTGGCCTGGAAGTTTTTACGCGAACAAATAGAACGGAAGCTAGTCAGCGACATTTTACATTACACGGCCGAAACAGCCAAACTAGTTTCTATTAAAAAAATATAAATGTTTCGAATTAAAAAGCAAATCACCTTGTTTCGCAAGTTAAGTATTATTTCTTAGAACTTTTTCGCACTCGTTACTGAAAGTTGAATTTTTTGCTGATCTGCAACACTGTTCGGAGACTCCAGTGCGGTACTAACCAGACGGGTCGTCTAAAGGCGGGTCGCACGATCGCTCCATCCGTTCAAAAGCAGCGATGTCACTCCATTATCGTGTCATCTATGGAGAAATTGATGTGGATGACGTGTACTGACAAGATTATTTGGATATCCGGTCAGTCGCATATCCATCAGTTTCGTCCATCATGCCATCAAGATAACTGACGGTGTGTGGGGAAAACAACGTTTTTTTTTTTCGGGCTTCACTTGGGAGCACATATTTTTAAAGTGCTTGGGCCACCACTTGTTAAACTCTAGGATGATGTCATCGTCTCCCACAAAAACCTACAGTTTTAGGGATGAAATGTGCTATGAAGTGATTACGGAAAGAGGAAACCTCAGTCCCTCCTTTTCTCGCAGTGCCTTCATGGCAGTAATAGATTTTGCTTGTTTTGGTTTTCAAGTCATAAATGCAAAAGCAGTTAACCCACAACTACCGATAGTAGAATATTTCCTGCACAGGTAATGTAAAGGGAGATTTTGCATGAAATCTACTACGATTCTATAAGTGTGGGGCTCGCTATGACACTTCTTTTCTACGTCTTTTAAGGCGGAATAAAACTTATGTTTTAATAACAATTATAAACTATGAAACATTTGTAACGTTAACAGCTGTTCTAAAACATAGCAATCCCCTCAGAGCGCCGGCGGAACGGCTGTCAACACAACCAGTTTGAGCATATTCAATAATAAACAGCGATTTCAAAGACTCAAACCGCTACAACATTGTTGAGACCCAGTTCTGGCCGCAAATTTCACTGGGCGCAGTTTTCGCGACACCGTGTATATAGAGATCCGGAAGTGCAAGATCGGGGGAATATGGAGGTTGTTCCAGACTGGAAACATTGTTTTTGGCGAGGTATTGTTTGACCGTTACGGATCGATGTGACGGGGCATTGTCATGCGACAAAAACCAATCGTTTCAAGCCCTTTGTTCACGTCGTTTTCGTAGAATTGCATCTCGTAATCGTTTTAAGATATCTGTGTAGATTTCTTTGTTAACCATTTTCCTTTCAGGAATAAATTCATAATGAATCAAGCCTCGGTAATCAAGAAACACCTCCAACATTACTTTTCCCCGGCTTCTGTCCAAGCGCAGTATTTTTATGTGTTTTTGACTTCCATTGAGCAGACTGTCGTTTCGTCTGCATGAGCCATATCAATCAAGTCCCTGCACAATGTTACTCTCATTTCTTTTTGCTCAGGGGATAACATTTTCGGAACCAGGTGCAAGCAAACACGACTCATGTTCAAATCATTATGAAGAATGCATTGAACACTCGCATATGGAATACCAACTTCGGAGGCAATAATATCGATCGTTGTTCCCCTGTCCGCACGCACAAGTTGTCGAACGCGGTAAACATTCTCATCTGTCGTGGAAGTCAGAACGTCATCTTCAATTGTTGCGCGACCGTCGCGAAAACACTTGTGCCACTCGTAAACTGCCGTTTTCTTCATCGCATAGTCTCCATATGCTTTCTAGAGTTTTTTTTTTATTTTTTTTTTAATTATGGCTTTTCGCCTCGTCGACGTCAAGGTCATTAGAGGCAGGATGGGTTTGGGGACAAGGAACGGGAAGGAATTCAGCCATGGCCATTTGAAGGGAGCATCCCGGCATTCGCCTGGAGTGATTCGGGTAAACCATGGAAAACTCAAAACTAGATACCCGAACGGGGATTCGAACCGGGGTCGTTCATCGTTCACCCAACACGTTCGTTGCTTTCTTCAGGATCTCAAGTGTCTCCGAGGGCGATTTCTCCAGCAACACACAGAATTTAATATTCTACGCTGATCTAAAGACAGTAATTCACAATCCGAGGAAAGAAAGAAACTATGTCTAAAATATAGTGCACCGCACGCACGAAACCAACTACAACGGCCTGCTGTACGTAAGGATTGCAATCCCGCAATGTTTTCAATCCCGCGGGATCCGCGCGGGATTTGCGCCAATCCCGCGGGATCCGTGCGGGATTGGTACAAACAGTTTTTTAATGCATATATTTAAAACATAGTTACTTAAACCGTTAATAAATTAAATAATAATTAAATTAATAAATAATTTTTAATGCTAAGTGATAAAAATTAACAGTTAACAATATTTTGATTGGCAAAATGACATCAAACTTTTTAGCGTGTCTTAAGTGTATTTCGAGGTTTTACATTTTTGTTTTTTAATCTAAACCAATTTTTAAATAAATAATAAAAATTGAAAATATTGAGTCTTAGGTCATATTATATGACTTACAATACATCACATAAGTTTAAAAATTTGGTTTGCTTAATGGCCAAGTTACCGGATTTTTTTTTTTAATCTAAATAAACGTTCCATAACACCGAGAAAAGCATTCCATTTCACAAAGTGAAGTGAATATACTCTGTAAAGTGTAGCCTTGGCTCAGAACAAGATCTCATAACTTTTTGTCACTGCACAAGCACGAGACTTGGCCTTTTTTTTGCGTGATTCATTATTATATCTCCTGATTCCTTGATTGATATTAGAGTTGATTCAATGTTGTTAAAAGAAACTACTCACCAACACGTAAACTGTCAAGTGCTTCAGATTTACTTATGTGGCGTAGCGACGTTTTTAGAGTGGAAATTATTATTTTTTTAGTAAGAAAGGAGACTTTCTCGCCGAATGATTGCAGTGAAGTCCTCATAGGTTGTATCTCCGGATTTCATTGCAAACACACAAAATTATACACGTGAGTAAGACGGCGGAGGCAGCCGTCGAAGTATGGTGTTCCTACAACTCAATTCGTCCATACACCCGTCAAAATTTCATTATAATTTTTTTTTACCTTTAGTCGAAATAATAACAAGGAGAAGAGGGATTAATCGAAAGCTTGAGCGGCACATATAAGCAGGTGGCTTTCGTCAAAGAAACGCATTGAGGCAGCAGCCAAAACAGCAATAAGTCAAAGGATATACAATTTCCTTTTGATAGCTGTTAAATAAATAGGTACAAGATCGGTCGAATTACGATAACATTAGTTTCTATAATCATATAATCAAATTTTCAGCCGCAAATTAGGAAATTGTCACAATTACTTTATCTGCAAATACAGAAAATGCGAATAATGAAACCGTGAATAAAAAGCTGCAACTGTGTAGTTCAGATAACGTGTGCGACACTTAAAAAATAATTATATAGTTAGAAAATCGTACTAAATACGCACCATAACTCAAATTACAGAAATTTATTTATTTACTTACGAATGATGAAGGTTGACAAAAACAAACGCTTGTTCACATGAGTCAAATGCCAACTGCTTTGGTACAGGTGAACAGTTCAAAATATCCGACAGAGACCGAGTGGGGCAGCGCGTCACGCAGACTGACACGCGTTTCCGCCGGATTTTGCGGATTGCGGATCCGCTTAATTTTGTGCGGGATCCGCCAGACTGTCTAATGATGCGAGATCCCACGGGATTGCGGGATCCCGCTTTGCTGGATTGCGATCCCTAGCTGTACGGCACAGCACCTTCCTCACTAGTGTTGCCAACCTCCCAAACAAAAATTTCAATTCCGGGAAACAACTGCTTGACTGTACAGGGGGTCCATTAATTACGTGACGTGAAATGTGGGAGGGGGAGGTGCGGCGAAATCTCACCAAAGGGAAGTAGGAGAGGGGACGGAAATTTCACGAGCGCTTCTGAAATTCCTGAAGGAGAGTGAGCTAAAACAAAAAAGGGTCCACAAACGATGCTGATACCAACTTTAGAGGGGGGAGAGGGGTTATGACCACCCCCGGAAGCTAAAAAATAAAAAAAAAGTCTCAAAAAATCTGCGAGGTTGGTCAGGGAAGTAGTTAAAATCTCACGTCATCTTAGGGTGGGGAGGCCAACTCCAGATCTCACCAAATCTCACCACAAGGAGGGAGGGGGGATGGTCTTGAATTCAGAAAAAGACACCTCACGTAATTAATGGACGCCCCCACACGACAATTCCAGGAACTTATTGACTCTTTCTCGTAGAAGGCCAAGGAACTTTACCGAGCGTGGTGGTGTAACGGCTAGCGTTCTGGCCTCGCATTCGGGAGGACGGCGGTTCGTATCCCCGTCCGGGCATCCAGATTTGGGTTTTCCATGGTTTCCCCAAATCACTCCGGGTGCCGGGATGCTTCCTTCAAAAGGCCATGACCGAATACCTTCCCATTCCTTGTCCCCCATCCTTTCCCGTCTCTAAAGACCTAGTTGTTATAGGAGACGTGAAGCAGTTAAAAAAAAAAAAAGGCCAAGGAGAAAAGCTGATGCTTTTGGCGACCATGGTAAGGACAATCCACAGAGTGTGTAGGTTAGGTATCGGAGCGCACGGCCGTGTGGACGCGTGACGTAACGGAGGGCAGTCGTGCCGGAATCCGGGTAACGGGTGTCCCGGCGTGTCTGGGGACTGAATGGGAGGTAACGGACACCACTGCCCGCGCAGACAACTCCTCTGCTACACCAACCGTACAAGCTTCATTGATCGAGTCGTCCCACAACCACAACCTCAACATCTCCTACCTCCTCCTCCCCCGCTCTTCTTATCACATTTTTAATACCCTCTTCTCCTTCTTCCCCATTATCGATCTTGTTCTTCTATCCTTCTCTGTAGCGGTCCAGTGGCTGAGTGGTTATGGTGTCTGTCTGGAGTCTCGACGGGGATATTCATAGATCCTTAACCCCACCTTCACCTCTCGCACATCTTGTTGTGTAATGTGAAGTACGCCAGAACGCTTCCGTTGTCTGAATTCCACGTTAAACTGTAGCACTACCGGGTTAGGTTAAGGCGGCTAAGACAGGGGCGGAACACACAGCCAATAGAAACCCGGTCACCAGGTCATTACGGCCACACGGAACTATTATTATCTTCTCTGTCATTTATTTATAATATATTAGTTGTTGTGTAATTACTTCTCCAGTTCTTCTCCTCTTCTCCCTTAATGCGCATATCACCGCATTCATTCTTATGTTGTTGTTTTTTTAACTGCTTTACGTCTCTCAACAACGTGGTCTTTAGAGACGGGAGAGGATGGGGGGCAAGGAATGGGAAGGAATTCGGCCATGACATTTTTAAGGAAGCATCCCGGCATTTGCCCGGAGTGATTTGCGAAACCATGGAAAACCTAAATCTGGATGCCCGGACGGGGATTCGAACCACCATCCGCCCAAATGCGAGGCCAGAACGCTAACCGTTACACCACCACGCTCGGTTTCTTAAGTTTTAATCCTCCATTTGGTCCTTGTCTTTCCTCTCGTTGAGGCCGTCACCTTCCTTACTGTTTTAGTCGTTCTATCTTGACTAGCAAATCTTTTTGAGGCTGATTTCTTCCAATATGATCCCGTAAAACTCTTACTTTAATCTTCGCTCCCATCTTTCATCCCCCTCCTCTGGACTAAGTATTTTCCTGGGGGGGGGGGATTTTTAGGAGTTGTGTTTTATTATATGAACTACGCCATCTTGTTCCGTGGTTCGGATTCCACTTTAAACTGTAGGTCCCAGAGGAAAGGAACTGACCGTCCTACCTCTGACACAATGGCTTAGTATGCCTACTTCGGGAGGATCCAACCAACTTTCGGGTTGTGGACTAAGCTAGTTTTTATTATTATTATTATCATCTTCCTGATGATTCTACTCTCGTCTTGTTCCAGTTTTCCCGTCCCAGTGTTATCGTTTCCGCCACGTACAGCACCACAGTAAATATTGTTGTTTCGTAGAGTCTGGTCTATGCGTCTGTTGATGTGTTCTTTATATTTTACACCTCTCTATTAGTGAAGTACGCCGTTGTGATCTTTTTCACCCCCTGTTTGATCCCCACACTGCTTCTCTTTTCCCTGTTTTGTATTCTCCCAGGTCCTTGAACATTGCATTTTGCACAGTGCCTTCCAGTGCAAGATCCAGGGGAGGGGGGAGCTAGGGGGCTCAAGCCTCCCTCCCCAAAAAATATCTAGGTTCACACCTGACATCGTAACATTGGAGACTATTTTTTAGCTGTACTGATCTTTTAAGGGCGGCTTGACAATAAACCCTATCCTGCCCGACTGAAGGCCCCCCCCCCCCAAACGAAATCCACCCAGACCAAAGTCTTCTCAAGCCCTCTGCCGAAAGCAAAGTCTGCTCAAGCCCCCTCCCCAAAACCAAAATCCGCTCAAGCCACCTGAGCGAAGAATAGACTTGGTTGTAGAAAGTCCAAGGAAAAAGAATATTGGCAGCCATTGGCGACTGCCGACATAAGTGAAAACTTTATTAATATCATACGCGCAACACGTCATACTTACAGCTAAAGGTATACTAAATAGCATCAATTGCGTGTGGACGTAATGACCTGGGTCAAAATCGGTTTGTATGAACAGCGGTTACAGAAATTAAGGCGAGGGTGGAAGGAGAAAGAAAACGGAGGGGGGGAGGGGGGGGGGAACGACGGAAGTCTCCAGTGAGCTTTAGAAATTCTTAAAGGACTAGAGCTTTAAAAACAAACAAACAAAAAAGTTCACAAACGACTCGGATGTCGACTTTAGGGGAGGGGGTAATAAGGTCCAGAAACGACGCGGAAACCGACATTGGAGGCGGGGGAGGGTGGGAGGGGTATAACCTCCTTCGGAAGCAGAAGAGCTAATAAAAGGTCTCAAAAACCACGAGTTCGATTAGCAAGGGGGGGGGGGGGGTTCTCCTGAAATTTTCACGTCATCTTAGGTGGAGGGGGGGGGTTTTCCGTCTAGATCTCACCAGAGGGCAGGGCGTCTGCAATTCCGGAAAAACACGTCACGTAAATAATGGACGCCCCCATAGGTGCAACAGGTGGCGTGATGGTGACGCGCGCAACACGTAGCATGTCAGTGACGTGACGTCACGAACTAACTGATTTACCCCCGTCCAAACATCGCGTATAGAAGTTTTCACTTTAAAATTAAACGAGATCGTTTTGTCTGATTTATAAAGCTGCAACGTTGACCAAGGGGCATGCGGAGATAGGTAAGAAAGGTAGAGGAAAAAACAGATCAGCTGATGAAGTAGGCAGTGGCGTAGCTAGTTCGACAAGGGCCCCGATGCAAAAAAATTATTTTGGGCCCTCAGGCCAGACGGGCGACCTTTTTTTTTGCTTTGTGTTGCTGAGCTGATGTTGGGGCCCTTGAGTTGTGCTTAGGGGCCCCCTGAGCGAATGTTGGGGCCCCTATGAGTGGTGGTTGGGGCCCCCCCTGAGCAGGGAGAGGGCCCTTAGTAATGGGTTACCTGTGTCTCAGGGGCCCCCTTAGACGACTCTGGAGCTAAAAAAAAAAGTTGCCAGTTTGCCATGAAGGCTCGTGGGCCTCTGAACTGCGCTTGGGGCCCCCAAGAGGTGCGCTTTGGGGCCCCCAGAGGTATGCTTGGGGGCCCCCCTGAGCGTCGGGGCCCCCTGAGCATCGGGGCCCCTTGAGTGTCGGGGCCCGGTTAGCGTCGGGGCCCCGCTGCACTGCACCGCCTAGCCCCGTAGTAGCTACGCCCCTGGAAGTAGGCTATGTTGAAACGAAGTGAACAGTTCGGCATGGGACGAGACGGAGAGAGATGAGAGAAAACCCGGCTGTGTTCCGCTGTCTCTGGTTTGTGAGGAAGACGAGAGATGGAGCTGCCGTCTGAATGGAGTCTCCTCTGCAGACACAATGGCGCCCGGCAGCCAGCAGGGAGTCATTCAATACGCCGCGCTGGACGAAACATGGCTCAGGCACTCAGCGCTCCTCCAGAGGAAAGGCGACAGACAACGAGGTAGTTCGAGCAACCACACAATCTACTGATCACCTAGCTGTTATAGCGGCCCTCAAACCAAGACATTAAATGGAACTGTATTTTATCAGTTATTTGCAACAAGCTGCGGGTTGAGTATATATGTTTTTGTATGTTTCTCTTGCAATTGATAGTGAATTTGTGTAGATAGACTTTGTTTTATGGAAAGAAACTATGTATTTTTTTCTTCCGGCTTTACACCTCGTCGACGGCTATGGTCATTAGAGGCGGGATGGGACTGGGGTCAAGGAACGGGAAGGAATTCGGCAAAGGCCTTTTTGAAGGAAGCATCCGGCATTCGCGTGGAGCGATTTGGGGAAACCATGGAAAACCCAAATCCGGATGCCCGGACGGGGATTCGAACACGCGTCCTCCCCCTATGTAAATACTATTTAATATGTTCATGAACAGTACCATGCATACCGAGCGTGGTGGGTGAGTGGTTAACGCTCTGGCCTCGAATTCGGGAGGACGATGCGACGGATCGAATCCCCGTCCAGGCATCCAGATTTGGGTTTTCCATGGTTTCCCCAAATCACTCCAGGCGAATGCCGGGATGCTTCCTTCAAAAGGCCATGGCCGAATTCCTTCCCGTTACTTGTCTCCAGTCCTTACCCGCCTCTAATGACCTCGACGTCGACGAGGCGTAAAGCCATAAGTAAAAAAAAAAGTACCATGCATGAAACATTGGTTAAAAGTTTGCAGTTCCAAGTATTGAGGAGAGCTGCGATTTTAAGAGGACAATATCTTAGAGTTTGGACTGATTTATGCGGATAATTTGTGTGTAAATATCTTTAATTATCATTTCTGTGCATTTCATAAAGACTGTGAATGATTTTATATTAATGCTGATAGTTTTTAATGTAATTTTAATTGTTTAAGTATTGTTAGAATTCCAGAAACGTTCGTTGGAAGTCTTTGAATTAATCTGGAATTTTCTACGAAACCTAAATAAGCGATCGGGAGAGACGAGTTTTAGTATTCAGTATTCGGAGTATTGTTAGTAGTAGTTTTTGAAGGTTATTATCGCTGGAACATTTCCACCTAGTATCTTTGGTGTCTGATGTCTTAAAAGTTAAGAAACTTGAAAGTGAGACTTCTTAAGGCGCATTCCCACGATCCCTTGTAGGCGAGGCGAGACGGGACGGGACCTCATTTGCCGAAGTGTAGGGACGACCGCGGGCCGCAGGTTAGTCCTAGCTTACCTCGCCGCCACCTCCCCACCACGTTGCCTAGTGTCGTTTGGCACAGAGCACTTTACAGCAACAGAAGGGGTGCGCATCGCTGCTGCAAACCGTTGGCAACAGCGCACCGCTACACACGCCTGTGATGTTACCGACTCAGAGTGGGTAGCTGCGTCTCGTCCCCGCTAGCAGAGGCGGCCCTGTTCCCATGGCACCCCGTACCTTCTTGCCTACGTTTACAAGGGATCGTGGGAATGCGCCTTTAGACTCTAAGTATTTCACATTTATAAAACGAGCCAAACAGAACAGGACTGATCAGCAAGAAAGAGTAATAAACGAGATGATCACAATTGTCAATGTCAATAGCGAATCAACTGGTTGCGTGATAATCATAAAGAACATTCCAATTGAATCGGCGTTATTTGAAAGGATGTAATCGTATTTGTCTATTTTGGAATTTTTTATTACTTGAGAATAGAGCTAATATGGCCTTCGGTTTTTGCGACCATGTAGCCAGCTGAAATTTGTTTTGTGTACCAACTGTTGTATCAGACTTTAATTATGATATTGTGGACATTACAGTGAAGATGACACAAGACGAACAGAGCACTTAATTAAAACCACCCCTGCCCTGGGCCGGCGTCGAACCGGCGGCCCTTGCAATGCGAGGCCAGCGCGCTAGCCACTACACTGCCGGGGCCGGCCGGGGAAGAGCTATCAGTTCCTTTTGAAAGGACACTGTGCCTCATGTTAAGGTAATATATTTCATATAAAAATAACATATAAAGCTCAACAATAATTTGTAATAAAGGCTTCTGGATTGGATTTTTTATTAGCTTTCCGAAAGCTTACATCTGGTCCCATACGCCCCTTCAAAAAAAAAACATCTATTCAATTCATTACCACCCATTTAAACAATTAAGTTTGTGCAAAATGAAGGAAATGGTTCTTTTACATAAGATGCTTCTGTTAATGTCGTAAATATTACGTGGCCTGTGAGAAAATTTCGCGAATGGTATACGATGAATAACGAATTTTGTGATTCGTAGTGGGATGAAAGAAGAAACGACTCATATGTTGCAATTGTTTATTTGCAAAATGAAATCAGTACGTAGTAGGAAATAATCAGATATAATGAAATGTTTCCCTCAGAAAAACAAAAATACCCGAAAAGCTCCTTGTTCTAGAAAACACACACAGTATAAATCAATACCTCTGCTATATGTTGTGCTGCTATCTAGTGGTAAGAAGAACATTGGTAGCTTGACTCTGAACTATCACAAACCCGTGACCTTCGCTGTTCATAATTTTGCCACTTACGGGTTGAATTTCGAAATATTCCTTTCTTAATTAACGGTATTACTAAAGCGGTGAACTAAATCTTTAAAACGGTACTTCACTTAGCGATTTTGACTCACTTTGATGGGTCAAAACAGCTTGTCACAAAAAACTTATTTCAGAAATAATATACATAATACTGTACTACTTTAAACCGTCAAAAATGACGAGTATCACCTATGGTGGTAATTGAAGTTTGTTCTGGAAAACTTTCTAACAACAGACGAAAGACTATTAATTATCATATTTTTATTGCCATTTTTCGCGATTAGAGATTAGATTCTCTGAGTATTTACGTAGCATGTTTATTGAAACCGGAACACACTGGTTTCAAATTTCCGTACTGTTAGTAAAAACATAACCGTCGAGACAGAAGCGTTAGTCCACCAGCGCTGTAGTGGCAGCCTTGTATAACTATCACTCTGCGAGAAGCAGGGTCTTTGGTTATCCAAGCAGCGCTATGGTGGCGGCCAGTCTAACTAACACTTCGGGAGTTATCGACTCGCCGAAAGTTGCCGAGCTAGCGAGGTAACGTCCAGCCTCCAGGCAGACAGAACCGATTTTTATTATAAGTGGATTTTGTCCTGAATATTATGTGAAACGGTTCTCAATGAATGTGACAGATTTTTAAAGTGTGTTAAATTGATTGCAATATCTGCTAAAGAGAACGTATGTTACGTTAAGCTATCTATCTTATTTGCCGACGCTACCGATATAATGAAAGTCTATTTTATTAGTACAATTTCAGAAGCTTCTAAATAATTTCTAATGTAACTCAGGATTAATTACATTTATTACCAGCCTCTCGTTACCCATGATTTCGTATGCGTAGACTTATAGTTTTATTGCTGGAATTAGATATAGAAAGATATAAGCAGGGTATGTAAAAGGTGCCCAAAACGCATGGAATCGGAAGTATATGACGGGGAAGCCATCAGCTTACAATTGTACTGTTCATTTACACCTGCGAGTCATAAAAAATTGAATACAAAACGTATTGATGCCAAAAACTATAGCTAAAATAGACATAATAATCGCGTGCGGCACCACTTCACATCTATAAGTTGAGTTGGTACGTGAAATTTGTGAACAGATCATACAGACTAACAGCGAGAGAAACAAAGCCTCAGCGAGGAATATAACATCGCAAAGACTTACACATAACAAAAGTTTATTACCCCGAAAAAAGTATCCTATGTCCAGGAACGGAACAACACTCCCTTCCCCCATATCAGGCTTATTCAGTATCATTAGAGGCGCCAAAGAAGTGGAGGGGTATTAAGGAACTGGAAGGAATTCAACCATGTCCTACTGAAGGAATCATTCCGGCATTTATCTGAAGTGATTTGGAGAAGCCATAGAAAACCGAAATCTGGACGGGGTTTCAAACCCCTTGCTCCCGAATCAGGGGTCACCGAAAATCGCAGACGAAACCAGGATTTGAACCGAGGACTTATCGACGCCAGTCAAATACTTAGCTACGAGACCACATAGTAATATCTGTGGTTCATACCACACCTCAGGACGTGAGATGTTGGACCCCGGGGAAGAGATTATAATAATGGAGAGAGCCAGAGGTGCCTTTCAGAATGGACGCTGCAGCGAAGAGCTACCAAGTCGATATATCTTCACGGCGCGGTAGCCGCGACCTCTATCGACAGCGAGTCTAATAAACGTCAGCGGCGGCTACACTGCATATCCCTCCGCATCAGCAACTACCGTGCAGCTTATCGTACGCTTTATACAGGGTTATTCAAAAACAAGTAGTAGAATTTGTATTGTTATTTCTCGCAAACTACAAAAGATACAAATACGTGCGACACATCACTGGATAACGGAAGGTCCAAGGCTCGTAACCCGCGCCTGTTACTTCTATGTAGATTGTACAAGTGGGAATGGCGACGCAACAGGAGAAGTCGTTCTATGTGTTAAGCAAAAAGCGAAATCCACTGCTGATTTTCAGACTACCTACCACAATACCTTCGGCAGATTTTTTTTGTGTGTGTTTAAAAATTGTTAATTTCTGGGGACATCTTATGTCAACATCGTTTTGTACACATTTTGCTGTTGTTTGCTACGGTACATAGCCTTTCGGGGTTGCCTACCCGTGAGATGGCTTCATATAACTGGCCATGCGAAAAACTAAAGTGTTCCCCCGCTAGTTTCAGTGTTTGTACCTCCGCTTTGTTGATAGTCATCGCACTGAACGTAGATTCAAATCTACACTGTATAAGGAGTTGCATCCGTAGATGAAATTTATGAACAGATCATACTATTTTTTTTATTTTGGCTTTACACCTCCTCGAAGTCAAGGTCATAAGAAGCAGGAAACGTTTGGGGGGCAAGGAGCGGGAAGGAATTCGGCCATGACCTTTTAAAGGAACTATCCGGCATTCGCCTAAATTGAGTTAGGGAAACCATGTAAAATCCAACTCGCGTCCACCCGAATGTAAAGTAAGAGCGTTAGCGCTAACCCACCACGTACTACGCAAACTGACTGCGAGAGAAACAAAGCCTGAGTGACCGATATAACACTACAGAGACTCACACACGCTATCCATCTGTCTGTCAGCGTCCGGTTAATTTTTTCAAATTTCATGATAAAATATGTTACTTATATAGGAAATAGTATCCTGTGTCCTTCCTAATGATACACAGTATTACCTTGTCAAATTTAATCAAGATCAATTTAGCCGCTTAGTCGTGAAAACGTAACAAACAGACAGAGTTACTTTCGGATTTATAATATTAAGTGTAGATTTTACGAGTTCCAGGCTGTCACTACACCTCGCAGTAATCTTCCTGTTAAGAGCTATTGATGGAAAACTGGCAGTGGTGAACATAGTGGAAACATCATGCGAAATATTAACCGAGATGGAAATGACGCATGTAGTGGGTGTCAAGACACGTGGAGTGTTCTGCGCACTCAATACGTTCGCTAAGCGCCGTCTCGCTGTCCTCTTTACGGAAGGCAATTAGTGTGTCGTCACTCCAGTGTCTGGTTTATGGCCCGAATGGACTCGGACCCCTCAATTAGGCAGTAAACACGGCCCGCAACAGACCAATTAGTTACGACACCACAACAAAGTGGCAGCAGGATGCGACCACATCGGGTGTTCGTTACAACCCGCATACCCGCGGGTACCGTGACCATACCCTACACACGGTCCTACGCCTAGTTCCAACACTAATAATAAAATCTAGGCTTGGTCATCGTGTAGCCTGCATTGCTGGACTAACAACGGCCAGGGATGTACTACGTAATACAGGTTACAAGCGTTATTAACATGGCCAAGTTGTAGTGTAGCACGAGACCTTTCTAAGGCATCTGACAGAGTGAGCCATAAAATGATTTTAAATACTCTGAAAACTATTGCATTGGACGAAAAGGTTACTTGCTGGGTAGAGGAATTTCTATAAGCCAGAAAACAAAGTGTTAGGGTAGGAAATGCATTATCAAAATTGGTGGAAGTAAATATGGGGGGAGTGCCACAGGGCAGTGTATTGGGACCGTTCTTGTTCGTTATTCTAATGAATTATTGTGTTGATGGTTTATGGTCAGAATTTAGATTTTTTGCAGATGCTATAATGGTACACAATATGATTAAAACAGGTGAAGACTGTAAACAGCTGCAGGGTGACCTGCATAGAATATCTAAGTGGGTAGGTCAGCATGGAATGAAGATATATGCCAAGAAGAGTCAACTTATTACGTACACAGATAAAAAACTATGGTGCGGTCAGAACATGGAGGAAGGAAATATATGGAGACGACGCAAGAGACCTTCACCACGCATTGAAGTGAAGCAGGGCGGAGGAGGAGGGGGGGGCATGGCCGGAGTGGAGGGGGCATGGCCGCTTCCATACAGACACGGGGAATATGTACAAAAAGCTCAAGGGGACTCTAGGATAGAGGTGACGCCGCAATCTGATGATGGATTATTATGTAACTCGATATGACAAATAAAAAATGAAGAATAATTTTTTTTGATATTCTGCTTAGTTTTCGAGATACTCTGTCCCAAATGTGAAATGGTTTTGGATGAAATTCAGAAGAAAAAATTGGTTAAAGTCAAATTTGATGATGGATTCTTATTTAAAAATACGAGACAAATGAAAAACAAAGAATAAAATTTTTCGATATCTCACCTAGTTCTAGAGATATACTGTATCAAAAGTGAGGTTTCTTGAGTTGAAATGGAGAAGAAAAATTTCGCGAAAGTCAAATTTAATGATCGATTCTTATGTAACACGACGAGACAAATCGAAAATAAAGAATAAAATTTATCGATATCTTGCTTAGTTTTCGGGATATACTGGGAACATCGCAATGTTTGGAAGCCCAATACCGCTGCTGCCACCATGCGGGAGAGTTTAGAGCCTGCTTCACCGATTTAACGTCACTTCTCCTCCATATATTTCCTTCCTCCATGGGTCAGAATTGCTTGTTGAAGGCTTGAAGTGTAAATATCTTGACATAACGTTCGATAATAAACTCAACTGGGCAGAGCACGTTGGGAAGGTGGTAGGAAAAGGTTACAAAATCCTTCATTTACTAGAGATGGTGATGAGAGGATGTACCAGAAAAGTTAGGGAGTTGGGTTACAAAACTTTGGTCAGACCATTGGTTCAATATGGTGGTGTTACTTGCGACCCACATTTTGGTTATTAAATACAGGAGTGTGCAATGAAGAGCAGCTAGATTTGTTGGGGCAAATTATCACAGGACCCAGCCAGTAACTGATATGATAAAGGAGCTGGATTGGGAGTTATTGGAGGACAGGAGGAGGGTGAGGAGAATGCTGGGAATGAACAGGGCATATGCTGGTGATTGGGCTTGGAGAGATATTGGTCAAAGAATTAGGAATAGTGTGTGGAAGACGAAAGATTGCTATGACCACAAGCTGGCACTCGATTTCATGCATAAGGGAGTGGGAAAATTTTCTTTTGTTGTTAAGGGTGTCAGGGATTGGGACAAATTATCAGGTGAACTGATGAATAATTTACCAAAAACGCTGAAGGAATTTAAAATTAAATCGCAAAAGTACATGGGGGAGGAATGTAACCGTCAAATTAGATAACATAATTAAAAAATAAAAAGGGGGTAAAAGGATGACTAAGGGAATTGCCACCGTAGGGTGTGCTCCATCGCAATTAAATTACATTAATTTAAATAATAATTCAATTTAATTAACCATTCGCGAAGAAATGAAATGCCAAAACTTGCTGGGCAGCCAAGCAGCGCTACGGTGGCAGCCAGTGTAACTATCACTTCGGGCACTATCGAGACCCGCCGAAGGTTGCCGAACTACTGAGGTGAGGCCAGTCTCCAGGCACAACGCATTTTACTAAAGAGAATTACGGCATAGTCTTAAAAGACAGAGTAAATACTTGCACTTACAGTTATAATAAAGTGTAATAAACAGGGTCTACGTTTCATGCTTGGATAGTTTTAGATCATGAGTGCAGATAATTAAATAAGATTATTCACTTGTGTATGGCGACGTATATGTACACACTTTGACAATAAATTTGGCCACCGCTGAAAAATTCTATCACTCTTATTTTGCAAAATCTGACATCAATGTCATCCCAGGAAACAGTAATGTACTACTGCCAAGCCAGTATTGCGTTACTGCTTCTTAGGATGTCATTGATGTCAGATTGTGCAAAGTAAGAGTGATAGAATTTTTCAGTGGCGGCCAAATTTATTGTCAAAGTGTGTACATAGTATACAAAGCCCCCCTTGAGGTAGAAGAGAAAATGTTACACAGTCAATGTTCACGATTCGTTTTTTTTTTTTTTTTTTTTTTTTTTTGCTGTCGTCAGTTTTTTGACTGGTTTGATGCAATCCTCCATCCCTTCCTATCTGTGCTAATCTCTTCATCTCTACATACCTGTTACAACCCACGTCCTCAATTATCCCTTTCACATATTCTAATCTCTGTCTACCTCTACAGTTCTTACCTTCGACTATTCCCTCCACCAGCAAATTAACTAATCTAGCATGTCTCAAAATATGACCTACCAGCCTGTCTCTTCTTTCTGTTTAAGCATCTTGTACAAACCTCTTTCCTCATACCGAGCGTGGCGGTGTAACGGATAGCGTTCTCGCCTCGCATTCGGGAGGACGGCGGTTCGATCCCCGTCCGGGCATCCAGATTTGGGTTTTCCATGGTTTCCCAAATCACTCCAGGCAAATGCCGGGATGCTTCCTTCAAAAGGCCATGGCCGAATTCCTTCCCATTCCTTGCCCCCATCCTTGCCCCCCATCCTTTCCCGTCTCTAAAGACCTCGATGTTGAGAGACGTAAATACAATTTAAAAAAATCTTTCGTCACCTATCATTTCCAAAACTCGTTCATTTCTTACTTTGTCAGTCCATTTAATTTTCAGCATTCTTCTGTAGCAGCTCATTTTTAATGCTTCAATTTTCTTTCCTTCAGGTATTCCTAAAGTCCATGTTTCGCTACCATAAAGTGCTGTGTTCCAAACATAGAGTTTTAAAAATTTCTTTCTAATTTCTAGATCAATATTTTAAACTAAAAGGTTTCTCTTTTTCATGAAGGCTCTTTTTGTTGGTGCTATTCTGCTTTTAACATCAGTCCTGCTTCGGCCATCGGCTGTAATGAACGAATAATGGGAGAAACCCAAGCACTGAGTAGAGTTTGTGGAGTTGCGCCGTCGTTAGGCGAGGGGCGTGTCGGGACACGAGAGCGAAGCGCCGGGTTCGTGACCCGGGCGTGCAGCACGCGGCATCCACTCAGGTCTCCCACAGCTGCCGCGTACAGACAACAGCTGCCGCACCAAGTCACAGGTCAACAGGAACACTCACCACTACACTGTGCACTCCAATACAAACACGACAACACTTTATTTATTTTTTTGTTATGGCTTTACGCTTCGTCGACGTCGAGGTCATCAGAGCCGGGATGGGACTGGGAAAGGGACGGGAATGAATTCGGCCATGGTCTTCTGAGAGAAGCATCCCGACATTCGCCTACAGTGATTAGGGGAAACTATGGAAAACCCAAATCTGGATGCCCGGACGGGGATCCGAACCGGCGTCCTCCTGAATTCTCAACCACCACGCTCGGTAAGGCGTTCATAACAGTAAGAAGATGGAAAAGTTGGCTCTAGTTATAACAATGCAAACAGACGGCTGTAGTTCGAAAATGTTTTGAGGAAAAAACAGGACACGGTCTGAGGGGAAAAAGTGGAGATATTGGAGCATCCATGAACCACGTGGATCGGTCTAGGTGGGGGGGGGGGGGGGTGGGGAGAGTGGTTGGCTGGAAAGCTACACTGACCTACGAGAAGGGGTGGGGTGAGGGGGGAAATCCCAGAGCTGGGCCAAGTAGCTCTCCAATCATATTATTTGTCGCAGTTAAAATGAGGAACAGAACACACAACAGCATGTGAATATTTATTTCCATCATTTGATCATCTCTGTACGTAATTTACGATAGTCTGACAAGACAGTACAAAATGTCTTCTGCAATCAAAAGGGGTAAAAAAAAAAAAAAAACGTGCTACTCCGGCGGGAGGGGGAGGCAAAAGTCCCGTCGGGCTACGTGTGGGTTCACAGGATGCCAAAATGAAGCTACGTGGTTAATGGACGCTCCCTACGCAGCTGCAAATCTTAACAACACTAATGCAAATAGTTCGTCGCCACAATATTACGAATCAGATAGAAACCAACCAACGGAAAGCCGAAAATAATTAAAATTGTGAACAGAAAAAAATGAACAAAAATCAATTTTTTAGGGTTGGAGACTGTTCATTGCTGAACCTTTTCGAAGGCCATGTAACCCGAAAACGCAATGCAGAGTCGAAAAGTGATTATTAAAAAAAAGTTTCACCATACAAAAAAAAAAAAAATACTGGCAGGTCATATCCTCGTAACACTGTTGGATTTTTCAACGTAGATTTTAAACCAAACATTTCCTAAACAGAGTTGTATCTGACCCCAAAGGTACGATCTGCAAAATTTGAATAATTTCTGGTGAGTCTGAAGAACGTTAAAAAATATTAAAGACGGGCAGATGCCTTATCTAAACTAATATCATAAATGCGAAACTAACTCTGTATGTTTTTTGAGTTTTCACGACTGAACGGTTTGATAAAATGTGACAAGGATATACTATGTACCATCAGGAAGAACATAGCATACTTTTTTCGGGAATAACAACATATTTTGAATCCAACCGAACGGTGGTAGACAGGTGTATAGCGTGTGTAAGACTCTTATAATGGACGTATCCGTCACTCAGGCTTTGTTTCTCTCGCAGTCAGTTTGTGTATACAAAAATATGACGATAGATTAATCAGGGTGCTTGACATGTTAAGATTGTATAACGCGATACAATATACAATAATATTAGCAAGGCGCAAGAAGGGTATTACTTCAAAATACCGCAAATCAACCCTTTCCTGACAAACAGGTCACCTGTATGTATTTTTATGCCTACCACTTGATAACACGCGAAGACGTTTTAATGTGATATCTCGGTGCACAAAATTGGCTAATCGAAAGGTAAGAAAAAGTTGAGAGAGAACGGTTGCTGTTCCCAGCCATATTATCGTTACTCTGTTCTGTTTTAGACACTTTTTGCGAAACTTACTATATCCGATAATAGCAATAAACTTCTAAGTCGCCGCGTATGAAATAGCGGGCAACAGGTAGTTGCATGACAATGCTGTGTATAAAACAAGCTTTGTTTTCAGTCTGCGAGAAACTTTTTTATATTTTACTAGTTTAAAGAAAACGCCTACATACTCTTCTCCGTAGATGTTTTCGGCCTCCATTTTCGACAAGTTCTCGATCATCTTTGAAAGTATCACTCTATTCAGAAACGGTTACGACCGACAGCATTTTTTTGAGCATTGTACCTTTCAAATCATCAACAAATTTCTGATGATACGCTTCTGTTTACTCGTATCGTTGTTTCGTGACCCACGAACGACTCGAGCAGGTTAGTGCTTGTTACCGCGAGTCCAACCGCGGGGGAAAAAAACTGCGGGGAGTGTTTATTTGTACCGGGCGTTAAATCCGAACTGTAATTTAGATTCCAAACGCGCCGCCGCCGACCGGACAGTACGTGTGGTTGTGTCAGGAAGAAAACATCCCGACCGCACAGAGGAAATGCAAACAGCCGCGCGTGCAAAAACAGGCAACCGCAGCCGACAAGATCAGCGCCACACGGGAACAACAAACAACTCCACGCAGAAAACGAAAAATGCACGTCTCGGTAGCGTAGGGGCTAGAGCGCTAGCTTCGCACGCCGAAGGTCGCCGGTTCGAGTCCGGCCGCGGGCATGGGTGTTTAAGTGTTGTGTCTGTGAATGTAATGTCCGTCCTGTGGTGTGTCTAATTAGCTGGAAAAAAATTCACCAGGCTGGCTGGCTGTTTGGCCTAACATCCCGAAAGCCATTACAAAAATGCACGTAACACATTTCAGCAATCAAAGGCCTAAAATATATGTAAATACTGGAATGTTAAATATTTAATAGATTTTTTATGTACTTACTTGCGTTGAAAACTTTATCAAACGACATCTGCACGCGTATAAGAATATCTCTGGCGGGCTATACCTTTGCAAATCACGCTAAAACCACACAACGGATCTTTAGTTCAAAAGCTTAGCTCCTAACTTAAAATCAGTGGCATGTCTTAAGACTTCACAGGCGAACACAGATCAAGCGAAGTTTATAAAATGACAAACGAAGATGTTTCCGAAAGTTTATTTATTTATTTTATCTGCTTAACGTCTCTCTAACTGCGAGGTCTTTAGAGACGGGAAAGGATGGGGGGGGGGGGGGCAAGGAATGGGAAGGAATTCGGCAATGGCCTTTTGAAGGAAGCATCCCGGCATTTGCCTGAAGTAATTTTGTTTCCGAAGGGATGGGCGGCACGAAAACTGTGCAGATTTAATTTAATTGCGATGGAGCACATTCAAACAAAGCAATATGGCGATCACGAAAACATTAAAAAAAAAAATACTGTTGGAAATGATTGTGTACTGCCGACAGAAGTGGAAACTTAGAACTATGAATATAATACGCGCAACAAGTCATAGTTATAGCTACAGATATACTAAATGATAATAATTCCGTGTGCTCATAATGATCTGGTGACAGGGTTTCCATTGGCTGTAGTGCTAACAAGGGACCAAAAGATTAACGTGGAATACGAACCACGGAAGCGTTCTGGCGTACTTCACATTACACAGCAAGCAGTGCCGGAAATGAAGGTCGCGTTAAGGGTCTATGAAAATACCCACCGAGACAGGGATTCTAACCGGGAACCTTTGGGGGCATCCATAAATTACGTGAGGTGAAATAGGGGAGGGGGGGGGGGTCCGGCGAAATCTCTCCAGATCTCACCAAGGGGGAGGGGGGGGGGGTCTACGGAAATCTCACGTGAGATTTTGCGAAAAATTTGGGGACAGTAGAGCAAAAAAAAAAAAAGTCTCAAATTTGCGGCAAGTCGAGTTTAGGAGGGTATTTCGTCAAAAAAGTTAGGGTGTGACCTAAAAAAAAAGTTTCCAGGGCGATTTCTAGGGGGGGTTCTCACGGACCAGATCTCACCAGAGGGGGGGGGGGGGTCCGGCCAGATCTCACGAAATCTCACCAGGGGGGAGGGGGGGTCCAGAAATCCGGAAAAACACCTCACGTAATTTATGGATGCCCCCCTTTCAATCCCCACAACTTAACCACTGAGCCATCAGCCCGCTACAGATATACTGTTAGCATATCATCATGTCAGTGACGGGAACTGATAAGATTTTACCCATCGGAAAATCGCCCAACGCGCCTAATGAGGTTTTCACTTCAGAAACTAAAAATCTAACTTAGTCAACAATACGAAGGTAGATCGAATCTTTCCGAAGGAGATATACCAAGCTATTGTGTCAGAGGCAAGAAGGCCAATTCCTTTCCTCGGGAGCCTACAGTTTAACGTGGAATCAGAACCATGGAAGATCTCAGCGTAGCTCATATAATCAAATACAACTCCTAAAAACTCCTGCTCACTATGGAATTTGCACCAGCGACCAGAGAGAGAAAGTTTCGGAAGTAAGCGTCTAAACCGCTAATCTACAATACGGCGTAGTTTTAAAGCACACGCGCGCAAATAACATCGAAGTCGGTTTAAAAACTGGTAGTTTGTAGAGGGCGTTTCAAAAATGACCGGTATGATTTGAAAAAAATCAATAAAACTAAACGGGCAGCGATAGAAATACACCGTTTGTTGCAGTATGCTTGGGACAACAGTAATTTTAAGGCATACAAACTTTCGAAATTAGTTACAATTTTCAACAACAGATGGCTCTGCAGTCTGGAAAAAAAATCTAAAGTACGATATTTTCCACCATTTTTTCACAGCAAACTTGCAATCTGTGAACAGCACACGCTTACAGCAGAAAGACGACTTACAGAATGGCGAACTCGCAGACTGCGTTTCCTTCTACATCTTTCAAATCGCCTGCAGCGCCATCTGTTGTTGAAAATTGTAACTAATGTCGAAAGTTTGTCTGCCTGAAAATTTACTGTTGTCCCGGGAATACTGCAACAAACGGTGTATTTCTATCGCAGTCAGTTTTGTTTTTATTGATTTTTTTGCAATATACCGGTCATTTTTGAAACACCCGGTATGAGCGCCGTTGATAGAAATCAAGGTAAAGGGTAGAGGAGGAGAGGGTTTAGACTTATGTAAATCGAACGTAAACAGTCTTTTTCTATTTGTTTTAAAAGTATTCATGTGCAAAGTTCCACCAAAAACGGATTAAAAAAACAACCTTTATGTTCCAAAAAAGTCCAACTTGCATATCATGCGGCGCAGCACCTCACGCGAATTCGTAGAATTGTCCTCCGTCTATACAAAAAAAAGAGTTTAAATTACTTATGCGTTTTCCTCTAACGTCAAGTGCCAGTTGTCATTCTGATCGAGGCTAAATTTCAATCTAATCAAAACCGCCGTTAAGGTTGTGGCCCGAAAATTAAAGCATTTATCTTATACAGCTAAGGTTTAAGAATTTATCAAAAACATCTACATCCTATTATATAAAACGCTAACGTGGCGTCTGCATGCGTCGTCTATAGCTGCTACACGTATTGGCTACAGAACGATCACGTGACAGCCGTCACTCGCCACTCAACAGCCACCATATTGCATTCCTTCCTTCATGTCGCATTTTGTTTATTTACTACAGTTAGATGCAGAAACTCGTGTAAGGAGAATGGTGTTCGATGTTTATATTATATTATTTGTATCAGTTATACGCCAAAATTCATGTAAGGAGAAGGGATTCAATATTTACACTATTTTATCTGTGTCAGTTATAAGCCCTAGGTTAAACCACAACCTAAGATTTTTTCGGCAGACGGTAAGAAACTGTGAAGTGTATTTAAAACTCGGAGAAACGTAATGATGTATTGGTCAAATAAATAACAGTTATCCGTTTTCGAAATTATAGTCTACGTGATCTTAAGTAAAATGAATTTATTTATGCAAAATCCTAACCAAATACTCTGATAATCTAACCAGAGTAACGTATTTATGTAACAAAAGATATCATTAAAAATTACTTATTCGTTTCTCCTTATAAGCTTTTCCAGAATAAATTCTTACTACCATTATATATGATACCATTAGTTTTTTATACATGTGTTAACTATTAAATGAGATTTAATATAAACTTTTGATTAGATTTAAACAGTCAAGGATATGACTATTTACAGTATAAGCGATATGACACTCGGAATACAACAACGATGTTATTGCCGCAAAATAGCAGTGAGCAGAGATATTAGAAATACGGAGAGCAGGGAAAAAATTAATGCGAGGCAATTATGTGTCACAAAGTTATAATTAGTACGTTCGTTTAAATTTACATATTGCTTTTTATTTATTTATCTACGACAACCAGATGCAAAAATTCATGTTATATTACCTGTATCAATAATGAGTACTAGGTTAAAACACAACCTACGATTTTTTTTTTTTTGGCCGGAGATAAGAAACGATGAAGTTTATTAAAAACTCAAAGGAAGTTTACACGAAATGTACGAATCACGAAATATATCATTCAGATAAATGGCAGTTATCCGTTTTTGATATTATACTTCCCGTCATTTAAAGTAAAATAATATAAATAAATCGGTATTACTGGAGATCGCGATTCTGCCAGGAATTGCTGTGGTAAAATACAAGAATCCTGTAGAAATATTTTCCGTAGTACATTTAACTGTATTATGCCCGTCCAGGATGTATTACAACCTAATTGCTGCTTGAAAATAATGGTAGTCTACAGGCTGTATTACAACGGAATCACTGCTTAAAAACAATATGTCTTGCGATTGACTACAGCATTTGAGAGTAGTAGAAGTTATGATTTTCGAAAGCAATATTAATGGAGGGTTGTGGTTAAGTTGACCAGAAAGCCCACCGACAGATTTGATTACAGCGTAATTCACTCTGAAATGAGTTTTACAAACCAATTAAACTGCTTTCATATGCGCCAAGTTACCGAAGGTATTAATAAATGCGGGTGAACGTAGTTCGTACCTATCGTGCTGAAGTGTGCCTGGACTAGGAATAAAACCGATATTACATGGATAGCAAAAGTTTCTGGATTCCTAATTTATTTTTCATTTTATTGGTTTTATACATCCGCCCTCATTAATTCAGTAGAAGTTACTACTGTATTGCTGTGTAGAACATTATCAAATCAAGGCCACTAGCATTATCTAATAACAATCCCGTATAATTAACCAACTGCAAAATAATAATAATAATAATAATAAAATGAACTGCCAGAATATGGCGTTCAAACCGTCATTTTTGACGGGCTAGAAGCTAGTAGAACTAATATAATACACTTAAAAAGCCACTAATGATGTTATGTTAATTTAAGCGCAATACATTCTTTTTTTTCAGTGATAATCGCTTGGCGCTGTCTGGACTGTATGGAGGATGTTGCCACACCTCACACCTGAATCGCTGCAGCATTTCGGACGTTTAGCGGGTCGTGTGAGGAGTTCCGTTATCGTGCGATTATCACGTGTTTGGTAAGCTGGAAATGGATCTTGGCGGACGACGATTCCGAAACGACGAGGAGGTGAAAACAGCTGTCTCCAGGTTTAAAGTCTCTTGGGGACTATGTGGAAAAGTGAATTTACATTGTATGTTGTCATAGGCGTGTTTCCTGTGTGTAGGTGTTATCATAAATTGCCATAACTTGGAAGTGTAACTTACTCTTTGATTCGCCCTCGTAAATGCTATACAGTTCAATGTTAACAATTAAAAACTGATTGGGGAGTTAGTGATATATGGTAATGTTATAAAGATCAAGCGTTACGAACTGGTGAAAGGAGAGTGGATAAACGGCAAGAACTGGGAACTGGAACCAACGGATCTTCCGGCTGATCACCAGGGAAGAATAACTACGCAGCTCAGGAGATAGTTTAGAGTGCACAGTCGCTGCCGCCCTTGGCACATAGGTAACGCCCAACCCGCAGTCACTAACCACAGAGTAAACAGCTAACGCCTCGTCTTTAAAAAAGGGATCGGTTTCTTGGCGCAGTAAGTGGATCAAGTTGGTTACCAACAGCGATGCTAGCGTATCATGCTATACTTTCTACGGTTACTATTGCTGTTTTTTTTTCGCCTCACGACTTAACGCCTCGTCGACGTCGCTGTCATTAGAGGCGGGAGAGGAATGGAAACAAGCAACGGGAAGGAATTCGGCTTTCCTAGGAATGATTTGAGACACCATGAAAAACAAAAATCTGGAACGTCGGACGAAAAGCAAGACAAAAGTGATGAAATGCATCATAAATGATGCCAATAATAGTACATTAAAAGTGCGATCGGATGCAATAGGAGAAGTAAGTGAATTCTGCTACTTAGGAAATAAAATTACAACTGATGGCCGAAGCATGAATGATGTTAAACGCAGAACAGCACTAGCAAAAAGAGCCTTCATGAAAAAGATAAACATTTCAGTTTCAAATATCGATCTAAGATGCCGACTCAGATTTTTTAAGATTTTTATTTTTTTTTACTTATGGCTTTACGCCTCGTCGACGGCTAAGGTCATTAGAGGCAGGATGGGACTGGGGACAAGGAACTGGAAGGAATTCGGCCATGGCCTTTTTGAAGGAAGTATCCCGGCATTCGCCTGGAGTGATTTGGGGAAACCACGGAAAACCCAAATCTGGATGCCCGGACGGGGATTCGAACTGCCGTCCTCCCGAATGCGACCCTCACCTACCACGCTCGGTATCAGAAAGAAGCTCTTAGAACTCTAGGTGTGGAGAACAGCACTTTATGGCAGCGACTCGACTTTACGAATACCATTAAAAAAAAATTAAAATTCAAGCAAATTTAAATGGGGTGCTAAATGGATGCTGAAAATTAAGTGGACAGATAAAGTTTAAAATGAACGTGTTTTCGAAATAATGGGTGAGGAAAGAAGTTTGCGGAAGAATCTAACTGAAAGAAAAAACAGGGCATGAGACATGCGGGATTGGTTAATTTGTTAGCGGGGGGAACAGTCGAAGGAAAGAACTGAGAAGACAGAGATTAGAATATATGAAGCAGATAATTGAAGAGGTGGGTTGTGAGGGCTATGTTGTGATGAAGAGGTTAGAGCCAAATGTGGAGGGATGGAGGATTGCATCGAACCAGTCAAAAGACTGATGACAAAAAAAAAATCAGCCTAATATGTTGAAAGATTTGACAAAATTTCGACATTTATTAAAGAAAACATTTACAACAAAAAGGATTCAATGAAAGAAGTTTCAAAGTCTCAATAAAGATAGTTACATTAAGCGTGGTGCTCAACCTGAGGCATAGAGGTAGGACGGCCAGTTCCTTACCTAACCTAAACCGCTAATCCCACCCGGTAAAAGGGACGTACAGTTTAATGTGGGATCCTACCTCGCAAGCGTTCTGGCGTACTTCACTTTACACAGCAAGCTGTGCCACAGGTGAAGGTAGGGTTAAGGGCCTACGAAAAATCACAGCCGAGACAGAGGTTCGAACCGGAGACCTTTTGATCTCCAGTCAGACGCCTTACAGCACTTTTCAATTAGGCCGCTGTGAACAAACATAATAAGCACACGCCACAACTAAATTTAAAAAAGACCGCAAATAATGTTCTATTTTTAAAAGGTATGTTTTTGCCACGAGCCATTTATCTCCATTCACACCTAACCAAAATCGACTAATGAGGCATCATTTTAAAGATTAAACTCTCCTCTTTGGTGATATAATATTTTAAGAAAGTTATTTTACCGAATTCGATCCATAAAAGGCAAAACTATCATTAATTCTCAATCATATTTTTTTTGTTCCAATAAATTTATAACCCTTGATACCTAAGCGATATCGATAAATGATCATTTTAAGATCTTTGCTTTGGTAACAGCATATTTTAAAAAAGGATTTTTTTCTCGGAATTTTGCTATTTAAGTGCTGAACTATTAACTATGAAGGTCACGTGTAAGCGCCTGTTCAGATCCTAGCCGCTGGGCTTCGCTGGTGTCGAAAACGATTGTTCTCGTACCGCTAGATAGCTACACTACATATCACAGAGATACGGATGTACTAAGCGCATTTTGTCCTGCTTAACTGTATGTGGCGAGCTTTGTGACACTTCGGCGGTTTCTGGGAGCAGACAGCTTAAGGCGCTTACGTCAAAGCACAGGGCTGCAGGACAGCTTATATCAGGTGAAATCAAAAAGATATTGCTACAAATGAGTCCATTCTCCTTTCAACCTTCTAAAAAACCATCATCATCGCTATTAATAGTTGTTTTTTCGCAAAATTTTCGCACGGGCCAGTTTTGATACATAAACATTTTATCTGTCAAACTTTCGATTGGGTGACGTAGTTTAGATTAAGTTTTGTCACTATTTGATCAGTTTATCGACTTCGGAGAATGTCACAACCAAATCTCGTATTTTGTTCGCTCGAGTGTATGTCTGGTTGCGGGCCTGGTATGTGACCCCTAGCTGCTAGTGGGACCCGCAGAACAATAAACACAGCGCGCACCGCCTGCGGAGCTTCCAGCGCGTCTGGAGTCCTGGAAGCTGACTGGAGTCGCCCGCGGCAAGGTCGAAACGACCGCTCCAGCCACGCGGGACTCCAGCCAACAACTCAGCGATACTTGCAGGCTGCACCGGCGGAAAGGAAAACACGGAGTACACATCTGTTACAGCTTAATATTTTCTTCCGCAATCACAAAATAATCATCAGAAATAGGTGAAGATGTAATATAAATGTTATAAATCAAAATTCCGACTGGAAACAACTGTTGACGTTAATGTTACTTTATTCCCATACGCGTTTCGCCCTTATGGTGTGGGCATCTTCAGTGGAGCTAGGGTGATGATATTTTACATAATGGTCTGGAACAGCACTTAATGCATTTTACAGATCTTCTTTTTCACAAGTAGAAAACTGTTTTACACTTATACATATTTCTGATTAAAATAGAAGAGTAAAACAGTAAAATGCATAAAGTGCTGTTCCAGACCATCATGTAAAATACCATCACCCTAGCTCCACTGACGATAAGCCACACCATAAGGGCGAAACGCGTATGGGAATAAAGTAACATTAACATCAACAGTAGTTTCGAGACGGAAATTTCATTTATATCTATTAACCAACAACTGCGGAAGATGGCCTACAACCAGATTTGCAATGTAACATAAAATTCGTTCAATATTTGTGATAAGAAAACAAGATGGCGAACTATAATTACACGGTGAAAGATGTAACGCTCAACCTGATTATTATCTGAACTCTGTCAGGCATTTACGTATCAAACACAGAATGTCCACCGAGGCCTTCTTTCCATGCGTTGTACACTCCCAGAACTATCTTCACCCTCCTAGTATCATGTAGTGACCGCCAATGAGCTCCTTTGTTAAGTCAGTTACTGATTCTGGTTCGTTTTTATTTCCAGAAGAAAATCGAGCTAAAATCCTTTGCGTCCCCTCCAAATATTGTAATTGATACCCATTCTACCCCACCACACTCATACAAGGGGGGATTCAATGTACAGGGTTAGCATAAATGGTTCATCTGATTTCAAAATAGTGTTTATTGAAAAGTATACGACGTCCAAAGACTAGTGATTCTTGAAAAGATGCATACACTCACCAAGTTTCTGGTACATACTATAAATGTTAAATGAAACAAAATCTTCTCGGGTGTCCAGCTGGATGGTGTTGTAAAAACACGACGTTTCGACAGCTAGCTCTGCTGTCTTCATCAGGTATTTTCTAGTTGTCAGCTTGCGACAACTATAGTCCGCTCCACGAACAATGGCGGGTCACGCAGAGAGAGAGAGAAACAGGACTGACGTAGAATATCCGATGCTGGCGCGTTTAACTATTAGCAGTACAGTTCTAAGGCTAGTGTCATACGCTTTAGCAGTTCTCTCTTGAGCTTTGGCAACGTCGCAGATCGGCCCTCTCGCGTCTGCTCCGCGCTTAAAACGCTTATATACTTTAAAAACTTGGTTTTTGCTTTGACTATGCAGAACCTTTCGCTTATGCTGCTCATCTTCCATTATTTAGAATAGGAATTATTGCAATGCTCACTGATTTCCAACCGTCTACTTCACAAAAACATCGCATTCGACACTCGTGTTACCACGACAGGCGCTGGATTGTTACTGAATGTGATTGGCTACTGGCAGAGTGATGACGTACATGCGCAGAGCCTCGCTAAACTGGGCCGCCATCGTTCGTGGAGCGCACTATAGAAGATACCTGATGAAAACAGCAGAGCTAGCTGTCGAAACGTCGCGTTTATACAACACCATCCGGCTGGACACTCGAGAAGATTTTGTTGCATCAGTACGCCGGGAAAGTCTCCATTCACACATAAATGTTTAATGTTTGCGCCCTTAGTCACCCGGCACACATCCAAGCGGTAATCCAGTTCCGTTCATACACTGGATAGCATGTTTCTATCAATGGCCGTCACAGCAGCAGTGATCCTTTCCTGTAATTCTTGCAGTGTTGCTGGCTATGGGGTACATGAGCTTCGTCATTCATGTAACCCCACAAGAAGAAATCACATGTGGTCAGATGTGGCGACCTGGGGGGGCCATGACGACAGAGGAACATCACTCGGACCATCGCGCCCTGTCCAGCGATGTTGTAGTTCTCTGTTGAGAAAATCGCTGACATTTGTATTCCAGTGAGGTTGAGTCCCGTCCTGTTGCAGGATGAAACTGGAGGTGACAGTAGTCAGTTGATTTTTGTGGACTGCGCATGTAGCTCTCTCCATCCACGCGCTCCACTGTTTCCTCTGAGACACGTGGTCGCCACGTGGTGGTCAGTTTACACAAACAACCTGTGTCACGAAACTGACAACCAACGCAAAATGCTCTCGTGACTAGGTACAGCATTTCCATATCTTCATATGAATGCACACTGCTCATTAGTAACCGAAGAACACTTCGCATATTCTAACACACAAAAACTCGTCTCCTGATTTTCTGACATCTTATCCAGTGCTACCATCTAGCGTGTACGCCAGACACAGGCGGGCTTTTAAAGACCGTGAGTTTATTTTTTTTTTTTCGTGTATCACTCCTCTGTATTGAAAAGTATATGACTTACAAACAGCATTTTGAAACCTGATGAATCATAATTGCGCATTGCCTATACTTCCCTGGTACATGCCCGTCCACTCCCCAACATTCCTTGTACTGAAACCAACCCTTTACTCAGATAGCTCCTCTGAAGCTTATTACGGAGGTAACAGAATATTAACAGTTGACAGTGAAAATAATGAAATTATCTCCAATCAAAAATAGAACAACAACAACGTAAACAGCTTGTTGAATCATTTGATGGCTATTAATGGATCCTGGCAAGGTCGCCATGTTAAACTTTTTTTTTGGGGGTGTTTGTGAGAGTGGCATAACGACCCATACATAAATTTTGTTTCACTGTTAATTTAACTGCACACCCTTCATGATTGGCCCCCACTGAGTACCTCGTAATGTATTAAAATTGGCCACGGGAATCTAAGCGTAAAAGCAGCATACAAGACACTACACTTCGATAAGGAGAAACGCCAAGAACTAGGGCTGAATCCATCTGGAAACACAAGGACACCAGATATTTCCTGGGACTAACAAACGGACTTTAATTGTCCAACATCTTGTTTCACGAATATTTGGTGACTGCCTACAATATGGAAAATTGCTAGTTACCACGTTATTGCCTTTGTCGTACAATATACTGAAGTGGACTCACCAATCCAGTCAAAGCGACTTCACACTCAGGCACGACATACCTGAAAAAAGAAAAGAGGTCAGAATTAATAGACATTTCAGAAACACATTTTAATTTATTTTACTTTCAAAGCCAATATTTAGAACTAGGTGAAAGACCGTGACAGTTTTTTTTTTTTTTGGGTATGTCTAGAATAGTTCGTAGTTGTCAGATAGGTGAATGCCTACTTTGTCCAGGGTCTGCCCTTGGGATCCGGTAGGTATCATGGCAGATTTCAACATGACAATCAACTGCTTTCTTTCCATTCGAAAGGGAAGAAATGAGTATGCGTGAAAAATCACATCAATCTTATTCGACCCACTCAACACTACTAATAGTTAAGATGGGCGCTTTTAGGTGGAAAAAAATGTGTTTTAGAGTCATAAGCTATGATCTATTTTTCAGTTTTATCGTTTTTGGACCATTTGAGGGCGATTTACGTTTAAAAAAATGCATTCGAGAGTCCAAAAGCAACAAAAATTACAGTCTTGGCTCAAAGGTCATAACTGGGTGACTTTATCTGGCTGAAATACGAACTTGAGATCTTTTTGAGCTAAGGATTCACTCTGCAAAATCTGAAGCATTTCTGTACATTTTAAGAGATTTAAAATTGTGTTGAAGATCAACAGAGACTATTTTACATATAGGTTCGGATATTTATGACCAAAAAAATAGAGAAATACGGAGGCAAATACGACCTTAAAAAAGGATAAATATGACCTAAAAATGACAAAATATGACCAAACATTTAAATTAACTATACACCAAAACATGCTCAATTACACATCATTTATTTTATCTAGTAGTGTCGCTTTCATGTAAACGGCATAGTTACCTTCCGTGCACTCACTGCACCATTGGGAAATTAAATTTTAAATCGCTTTGTTGAAGTCACTTTAGTTTCACGTAATTTACAGAAAATAACTCTTTCGTCTGTACTTACTCCTCTCTGAATTCCTTCAGTAATTCCGTAACATCGCACTTTCAGCGAAAAAAAAAAAAATCAGTATTGCGGTACTCACTGAGCCAGTGCAGATTTAACACTGATTGAGGATTATTTTCAAAAGTAATGACGACAGTGAGACATTTACTGACGCGGCTCGACACATGCATTGTCGAGAATAAAAGGCGGGAGTAACATTAACGTTTAGAGAGTGACAATAGTGCTTAACTTCTTGACTGGTGAATTGACCAACACAGAGACAGTTTTGGTTTTTCCTCCAGTGTATAAAAGGAGTGCAGTTCTGCGAACAATTACCTTAATTTCTTCTCATTAATAACTTCCAGTGAATTCCCGGTATTATTAAAAAATTACCAGATTTTTCCTCAAAATGACCAGAAATATTATCGTAATATGACCAAAATGGAGTGATTATGCATTTATACGGTATATAAAAAAAAACATTAAAATAGAATCAGAAACGTTCATTCAGTGTTTAATTCAGCATTAAAGCTCAATTAAAGCATTACAGAAGACAGGAAAAAAATATGACTTGTCCTAATTTTTTTTTTTAACTGCTTTACGTCTCTCAACAGCGAGGTCTTTAGAGACGGGAAAGGATGGGGGCGCAAGGAATGAGAAGGAATTCGGCCATGGCCTTTTTAAGGAAGCATCCCGGCATTTGCCTGGAGTGATGTGGTAAACTATGGAAAACCCAAATCTGAATGCCCGGACGGGGATTCGAACCGTCGTCCTCCCGAATGCGAGGCCAGAACACTAACCGTTACACCACCACCCTCGGTTTGTCCTAAAGATCCGAACTCTACTTATATGTAGGAGGTTTCGAATAATGCAGAAAAAAAAAGTAGTCATTCGCAACTGTGGCGTTTATGAGCGGCATAACAAAGAACTGTTCTCCAAACGAGTACAACGTCTTTAAGCTCAATACTTTTGGTGAGACTGTCGTTTATAAAACGTACACCAGCTACCGGCTCTATTCTATCATTCTGACGCGGTGTGTTTCGCGTTTACCTACATTGAGGGCTAGATGAATCAGCTGCACATTTCATAGAATAAAAGGCTTTTAAATTAAACACCGTCCGCCACAAATGTTTACTCTTATATTAATGTCCCCAGATAAAACTAAAACCAGGCATGCGCAGTTTTATTATGCTACTATACTAGGTTTGGTGACTGCAATATGCGTGCAAACAGCGGAACAGCCGAATCGCACTAAAAGAGTTATAATGTTGACGACCACAACATAAAACAAGTGGTAACGATCATGCAACAAGGTAGCGTCAACCAAACTGGCTGAAATATCTGCACACTTCGTTCCACCATGCAACTATTTTACCATGCATTTCGACGGAGAAAATTAACTAAATCCAACCGCAATTTGTACGTAAATCGCGTCCAACGAAAAGTGGATACTAACTTGTATCTTAAATTTCTCAGGTTTCCGAAATCAAAATGAAACTTACCCTATTTCACCCCCGAGATCAGGGGATGTACACACTTTATCATTATTCTTGGCCACCGCTGAAAAATTCTATCACTCTTATCTTGCACAATCCTACATCAATGTCATCCCAGTAATGCGTTAATGTTTCCTGGGATGACATTGATGTAGGATTGTGCAAGATAAGAGTGACAGAATTTTTCAGCGGTGGCCAAGAATAATGATAAAGTGTGTACATCCCCTGATCTCGGGGGTGAAATAGGGTAAGTTTCATTTTGATTTCGGAAACCTGAGAAATTTAAGATACAAGTTAGTATCCACTTTTCGTTGGACGCGATTTACGTACAAATTGCAGGTTGGATTTAGTTAATTTTCTCCGTCGAAATGCATGGTAAAATAGTTGCATGGTGGAACGAAGTGTGCAGATATTTCAGCCAGTTTGGTTGACGCTACCTTGTTGCATGATCGTTACCACTTGTTTTATGTGTGGTCGTCAACATTATAACTCTTTTAGTGCGATTCGGCTGTTCCGCTGTTTGCACGCATATTGCAGTCACCAAACCTAGTATAGTAGCATAATAAAACTGCGCATGCCTGGTTTTAGTTTTATCTGGGGACATTAATATAAGAGTAAACATTTGTGGCGGACGGTGTTTAATTTAAAAGCCTTTTATTCTATGAAATGTGCAGATTCATCTAAATGTAGGTAAACGCGAAACACACCGCGTCAGAATGAGAATAGAGCACGGTAGCTGGTGTACGTTTTATAAACGACAGTCTCACCAAAAGTATTGAGCTTAAAGACGTGTACTCGTTTGGAGAACAGTTCTTTGTTATGCCGCTCATAAACGCCACAGTTGCGAATGACTACTTTTTTTCCATTATTCGAAACCTCCTACATATAAGTAGAGTTCGGATCTTTAGGACAAACCGAGGGTGGTGGTAACGGTTAGTGTTCTGGCCTCGCATTCGGGAGGACGACGGTTCGAATCCCCGTCCGGGCATTCAGATTTGGGTTTTCCATAGTTTACCACATCACTCCAGGCAAATGCCGGGATGCTTCCTTAAAAGGCCATGGCCGAATTCCTTCTCATTCCTTGCGCCCCCATCCTTTCCCGTCTCTAAAGACCTCGCTGTTGAGAGACGTAAAGCAGTTAAAAAAAAAATTAGGACAAGTCATATTTTTTTCCTGTCTTCTGTAATGCTTTAATGCTTTAATGCTGAATTAAACACTGAATGAACGTTTCTGATTGTATTTTAATGTTTTTTTATATACCGTATAAATGCATATCACTCCATTTTGGTCATATTACGATAATATTTCTGGTCATTTTGAGGAAAAATCTCGTAATTTTTTAATAATACCGGGAATTCACTGGAAGTTATTAATGAGAAGAAATTAAGGTAATTGTCGCAGAACTGCACTCCTTTTATACACTGGAGGAAAACCAAAACTGTCTCTGTGTTGGTCAATTCACCAGTCAAGAAGTTAAGCACTATTGTCACTCTCTAAACGTTAATGTTACTCCCGCCTTTTATTCTCGACAATGCATATGTCGAGCCGCGTCAGTAAATGTCTCACTGTCGTCATTACTTTTGAAAATAATCCTCAATCAGTGTTAAATCTGCACTGGCTCAGTGAGTACCGCAATACTGATTTTTTTTTTTTCGCTGAAAGTGCGATGTTTACGGAATTACTGAAGGAATTCAGAGAGGAGTAAGTACAGACGAAAGAGTTATTTTCTGTAAATTACGTGAAATAAAGTGACTTCAACAAAGCGATTAAAATTTAATTTCCCAATGGTACAGTGAGTGCACGGAAGGTAACTATGCCGTTTACATGAAAGCGACACTACTAGATAAAATAAATGATGTGTAATTGAGCATGTTTTGGTGTATAGTTAATTTAAATGTTTGGTCATATTTTGTCATTTTTAGGTCATATTTATCCTTTTTTAAGGTCGTATTTGCCTCCATATTCTCTATTTTTTGGTCATAAATATCCGAATCCCTATATGTAAAATAGTCTCTGTTGATCTTCAACACAATTTTAAATCTCTTAAAATGTACAGAAATGCTTCAGATTTTGCAGAGTGAATCCTTAGCTCAAAAAGATCTCAAGTTCGTATTTCAGCCAGATAAAGTCACCCAGTTATGACCTTTGAGCCAAGACTGTAATTTTTGTTGCTTTTGGACTCTCGAATGCATTTTTTTAAACGTAAATCGCCCTCAAATGGTCCAAAAACGATAAAACTGAAAATAGATCATAGCTTATGACTCTAAAACACATTTTTTCCACCTAAAAGCGCCCATCTTAACTATTAGTAGTGTTGAGTGGGTCGAATAAGATTGATGTGATTTTTTCACGCATACTCATTTCTTCCCTTTCGAATGGAAAGAAAGCAGTGATTGTCATGTTGAAATCTGCCATGATACCTACCGGATCCCAAGGCAGACCCTGGACAAAGTAGGCATTCACTATCTGACAACTACGAACTATTCTAGACATACCCAAAAAAAAAAAAAACTGTCACGGTCTTTCACCTAGTTCTAAATATTGGCTTTGAAAGTAAATAAATTAAAATTGTTTCTGAAATGTCTATTAATTCTGATCTTTTTTTTAGGTATGTCGTGCCTGAGTGTGAAGTCGCTTTGACTGGATTGGTGAGTCCACTTCAGTATATTGTACGACAAAGGCAATAACGTGTAACTAGCAATTTTCCATATTGTAGGCAGTCACCAAATATTCGTGAAACAAGATGTTGGACAATTAAAGTCCGTTTGTTAGTCCCAGGAAATATCTGTGTTGTGTTTCCAGATGGATTCAGCCCTAGTTCTTGGCGTTTCTCCTTATCGAAGTGTAGTCTTGTATGCTGCTTTTACGCTTAGATTCCCGTGGCCAATTTTAATACATTACGAGGTACTCAGTGGGGGCCAATCATGAAGGGTGTGCAGTTAAATTAACAGTGAACAAAATTTATGTATGGGTCGTTATGCCACTCTCAAAACAAACAAAAAAGTTTAACATGGCGACCTTGCCAGGATCCATTAATAGCCATCAAATGATTCAACAAGCTGTTTACGTTGTTGTTCTATTTTTGATTGGAGATAATTTCATTATTTTCACTGTCAACTGTTAATATTCTGTTACCTCCGTAATAAGCTTCAGAGGAAGCTATCTGAGTAAAGGGTTGGTTTCAGTACAAGGAATGTTGGGGAGTGGACGGGCATGTACCAGGGAAGTATAGGCATGCGCAATTATGATTCATCAGGTTTCAAAATGCTGTTTGTAAGTCATATACTTTTCAATACAGAGAGTGATACACGAAAAAAAAATAAACTCACGGTCTTTAAAAGCCCGCCTGTGTCTGGCGTACACGCTAGATGGTAGCACTGGATAAGATGTCAGAAAATCAGGAGACGAGTTTTTTGTGTGTTAGAATATGCGAAGTGTTCTTCGGTTACTAATGAGCAGTGTGCATTCATATGAAGATATGGAAATGCTGTACCTAGTCACGAGAGCATTTTGCGTTGGTTGTCAGTTTCGTGACACAGGTTGTTTGTGTAAACTGACCACCACGTGGCGACCACGTGTCTCAGAGGAAACAGTGGAGCGCGTGGATGGAGAGAGCTACATGCGCAGTCCACAAAAATCAACTGACTACTGTCACCTCCAGTTTCATCCTGCAACAGGACGGGACTCAACCTCACTGGAATACAAATGTCAGCGATTTTCTCAACAGAGAACTACAACATCGCTGGACAGGGCGCGATGGTCCGAGTGATGTTCCTCTGTCGTCATGGCCCCCCAGGTCGCCACATCTGACCACATGTGATTTCTTCTTGTGGGGTTACATGAATGACGAAGCTCATGTACCCCATAGCCAGCAACACTGCAAGAATTACAGGAAGGATCACTGCTGCTGTGACGGCCATTGATAGAAACATGCTATCCAGTGTATGAACGGAACTGGATTACCGCTTGGATGTGTGCCGGGTGACTAAGGGCGCAAACATTAAACATTTATGTGTGAATGGAGACTTTCCCGGCGTACTGATGCAACAAATCTTCTCGAGTGTCCAGCCGGATGGTGTTGTATAAACGCGACGTTTCGACAGCTAGCTCTGCTGTTTTCATCAGGTATCTTCTATAGTGCGCTCCACGAACGATGGCGGCCCAGTTTAGCGAGGCTCTGCGCATGTACGTCATCACTCTGCCAGTAGCCAATCACATTCAGTAACAATCCAGCGCCTGTCGTGGTAACACGAGTGTCGAATGCGATGTTTTTGTGAAGTAGACGGTTGGAAATCAGTGAGCATTGCAATAATTCCTATTCTAAATAATGGAAGATGAGCAGCATAAGCGAAAGGTTCTGCATAGTCAAAGCAAAAACAAGTTTTTAAAGTATATAAGCGTTTTAAGCGCGGAGCAGACGCGAGAGGGCCGATCTGCGACGTTGCCAAAGCTCAAGAGAGAACTGCTAAAGCGTATGACACTAGCCTTAGAACTGTACTGCTAATAGTTAAACGCGCCAGCATCGGATATTCTACGTCAGTCCTGTTTCTCTCTCTCTCTGCGTGACCCGCCATTGTTCGTGGAGCGGACTATAGTTGTCGCAAGCTGACAACTAGAAAATACCTGATGAAGACAGCAGAGCTAGCTGTCGAAACGTCGTGTTTTTACAACACCATCCAGCTGGACACCCGAGAAGATTTTGTTTCATTTAACATTTATAGTATGTACCAGAAACTTGGTGAGTGTATGCATCTTTTCAAGAATCACTAGTCTTTGGACGTCGTATACTTTTCAATAAACACTATTTTGAAATCAGATGAACCATTTATGCTAACCCTGTACATTGAATCCCCCCTTGTATGAGTGTGGTGGGTAGAATGGGTATCAATTACAATATTTGGAGGGACGCAAAGGATTTTAGCTCGATTTTCTTCTGGAAATAAAACGAACCAGAATCAGTAACTGACTTAACAAGGAGCTCATTGGCGGTCACTACATGATACTAGGAGGGTGAAGATAGTTCTGGGAGTGTACAACGCATGGAAAGAAGGCCTCGGTGGACATTCTGTGTTTGATACGTAAATGCCTGACAGAGTTCAGATAATAATCAGGTTGAGCGTTACATCTTTCACCGTGTAATTATAGTTCGCCATCTTGTTTTCTTATCACAAATATTGAACGAATTTTATGTTACATTGCAAATCTGGTTGTAGGCCATCTTCCGCAGTTGTTGGTTAATAGATTAAATGAAATTTCCGTCTCGAAACTACTGTTGATGTTAATGTTACTTTATTCCCATACGCGTTTCGCCCTTATGGTGTGGCTTATCGTCAGGGAGCTAGGGTGATGGTATTTTACATGATGGTCTGGAACAGCACTTTATGCATTTTACTGTTTTACTCTTCTATTTTAATCAGAAATATGTATAAGTGTAAAACAGTTTTCTACTTGTGAAAAAGAAGATCTGTAAAATGCATTAAGTGCTGTTTCCAGACCATTATGTAAAATATCATCACCCTAGCTCCACTGAAGATGCCCACACCATAAGGGCGAAACGCGTATGGGAATAAAGTAACATTAACGTCAACAGTTGTTTCCAGTCGGAATTTTGATTTATAACATTTATATTACATCTTCACCTATTTCTGATGATTATTTTGTGATTGCGGAAGAAATATTAAGCTGTAACAGATGTGTATCCGTGTTTTCCTTTCCGCCGGTGCAGCCTGCAAGTATCGCTGAGTTGTTGGCTGGAGTCCCGTGGCTGGAGCGGTCGTTTCGACCTTGCCGCGGGCGACTCCAGTCAGCTTCCAGGAACTCCAGACGCGCTGGAAGCTCCGCAGGCGGCGCGCGCTGTGTTTATTGTTCTGCGGGTCCCACTAGCAGCTAGGGGTCACATACCAGGCCCGCAACCAGACATACACTCGAGCGAACAAAATACGAGATTTGGTTGTGACATTCTCCGAAGTCGATAAACTGATCAAATAGTGACAAAACTTAATCTAAACTACGTCACCCAATCGAAAGTTTGACAGATAAAATGTTTATGTATCAAAACTGGCCCGTGCGAAAATTTTGCGAAAAAACAACTATTAATAGCGATGATGATGGTTTTTTAGAAGGTTGAAAGGAGAATGGACTCATTTGTAGCAATATCTTTTTGATTTCACCTGATATAAGCTGTCCTGCAGCCCTGTGCTTTGACGTAAGCGCCTTAAGCTGTCTGCTCCCAGAAACCGCCGAAGTGTCACAAAGCTCGCCACATACAGTTAAGCAGGACAAAATGCGCTTAGTACATCCGTATCTCTGTGATATGTAGTGTAGCTATCTAGCGGTACGAGAACAATCGTTTTCGACACCAGCGAAGCCCAGCGGCTAGGATCTGAACAGGCGCTTACACGTGACCTTCATAGTTAATAGTTCAGCACTTAAATAGCAAAATTCCGAGAAAAAAATCCTTTTTTAAAATATGCTGTTACCAAAGCAAAGATCTTAAAATGATCATTTATCGATATCGCTTAGGTATCAAGGGTTATAAATTTATTGGAACAAAAAAATATGATTGAGAATTAATGATAGTTTTGCCTTTTATGGATCGAATTCGGTAAAATAACTTTCTTAAAATATTATATCACCAAAGAGGAGAGTTTAATCTTTAAAATGATGCCTCATTAGTCGATTTTGGTTAGGTGTGAATGGAGATAAATGGCTCGTGGCAAAAACATACCTTTTAAAAATAGAACATTATTTGCGGTCTTTTTTAAATTTAGTTGTGGCGTGTGCTTATTATGTTTGTTCACAGCGGCCTAATTGAAAAGTGCTGTAAGGCGTCTGACTGGAGATCAAAAGGTCTCCGGTTCGAACCTCTGTCTCGGCTGTGATTTTTCGTAGGCCCTTAACCCTACCTTCACCTGTGGCACAGCTTGCTGTGTAAAGTGAAGTACGCCAGAACGCTTGCGAGGTAGGATCCCACATTAAACTGTACGTCCCTTTTACCGGGTGGGATTAGCGGTTTAGGTTAGGTAAGGAACTGGCCGTCCTACCTCTATGCCTCAGGTTGAGCACCACGCTTAATGTAACTATCTTTATTGAGACTTTGAAACTTCTTTCATTGAATCCTTTTTGTTGTAAATGTTTTCTTTAATAAATGTCGAAATTTTGTCAAATCTTTCAACATATTAGGCTGATTTTTTTTTTGTCATCAGTCTTTTGACTGGTTCGATGCAATCCTCCATCCCTCCACATTTGGCTCTAACCTCTTCATCACAACATAGCCCTCACAAACCCACCTCTTCAATTATCTGCTTCATATTTCTAATCTCTGTCTTCTCAGTTCTTTCCTTCGACTGTTCCCCCCGCTAACAAATTAACCAATCCCGCATGTCTCATGCCCTGTTTTTTTCTTTCAGTTAGATTCTTCCGCAAACTTCTTTCCTCACCCATTATTTCGAAAACACGTTCATTTTAAACTTTATCTGTCCACTTAATTTTCAGCATCCATTTAGCACCCCATTTAAATTTGCTTGAATTTTAATTTTTTTTTAATGGTATTCGTAAAGTCGAGTCGCTGCCATAAAGTGCTGTTCTCCACACCTAGAGTTCTAAGAGCTTCTTTCTGATACCGAGCGTGGTAGGTGAGGGTCGCATTCGGGAGGACGGCAGTTCGAATCCCCGTCCGGGCATCCAGATTTGGGTTTTCCGTGGTTTCCCAAATCACTACCAGGCGAATGCCGGGATACTTCCTTCAAAAAGGCCATGGCCGAATTCCTTCCAGTTCCTTGTCCCCAGTCCCATCCTGCCTCTAATGACCTTAGCCGTCGACGAGGCGTAAAGCCATAAGTAAAAAAAAAATTCTTTCTGAGTCGGCATCTTAGATCGATATTTGAAACTGAAATGTTTATCTTTTTCATGAAGGCTCTTTTTGCTAGTGCTGTTCTGCGTTTAACATCATTCATGCTTCGGCATCAGTTGTAATTTTATTTCCTAAGTAGCAGAATTCACTTACTTCTCCTATTGCATCCGATCGCACTTTTAATGTACTATTATTGGCATCATTTATGATGCATTTCATCACTTTTGTCTTGCTTTCGTCCGACGTTCCAGATTTTTGTTTTTCATGGTGTCTCAAATCTTCCTAGGAAAGCCGAATTCCTTCCCGTTGCTTGTTCCATTACCTCTCCCGCCTCTAATGACAGCGACGTCGACGAGGCGTTAAGTCGTGAGGCGAAAAAAAACAGCAATATTAACCGTAGAAAGTATAGCATGATACGCTAGCATCGCTGTTGTAACCAACTTGATCCACTCTGCGCCAAGAAACCGATCCCTTTTTCAAAGACGAGGCGTTAGCTATGTACTCTGTGGTTAGTGACTGCGGGTTGGGCGTTACCTATGTGCCAAGGGCGGCAGCGACTGTGCACTCTAAACTATCTCCTGAGCTCGTAGTTATTCTTCCCTGGTGATCCAGCGGAAGATCGTTGGTTCCAGTTCCCAGTTCTTGCCGTTTATCCACTCTCCTTTCACAGTTCGTAACGCTTGATCTTATAACATTACATTTATCACTAATTCCCCAATCAGTTTTAATTGTTAACATTGAACTGTACATTTACGAGGGCGAATCAAAGAGTAAGTTACACTCCAAGTTATGGCAATTTATGATAAACACCTACACACAGGAAACACGCCTATGACAACATACAATGTAATTCACTTTTCCCATAGTCCCCAAGAGACTTTAAACCTGGAGACAGCTGTTTCACCTCCTCGTCGTTTCGGAATCGTCGTCCGCCAAGATCCATTTCCAGCTTACCAAACACGTGATAATCGCACGATAACGGAACCCTCACACGACCCGCTAAACGTCAAATGCTGCAGCGATTCAGGTGTGAGGTGTGGCACATCCCCATACAGTTCAGACAGCGCCATGCGATTATCACTGAAAAAAAGAATGTATTGCGCTTAAATTAACATAACATCATTAGTGGCTTTTAAGTGTATTATATTAGTTCTACTAGCTTCTAGCCCGTCAAAAATGACGGTTTGAACGCCATATTCTGGCAGTTCATTTTATTATTATTATTATTATTATTATTTTGCAG
>CM061914.1:177577363-177818335 GCA_031002005.1 Vandiemenella viatica | reverse complement strand
CCTCTATTCCCCGTGTATTTTTATTTGGACCTGCCGAGTACTACACATCTCGTAATCAGGGTCGGCCGGGTCTGTAAGTTAGTGCCTAGACCTGGGGCAGCTGCGACTGGTACCGTTTGGTTTTACGACAAACATAATAAGGACAGCGTGGAGGGTGTCTGGAGATCCCGTTACGAGACTACAGCTGGACTCAACAACACGTGTTCATTAAGCCTCACCGAAGCAGGAACCTTACCCTACGGTCGCCACGTAGTATTCTACGAGTGCAGACATAAACAAATACAGTACGTTGGGTGAACATACAGTATGCTATAGCACAAAGAAAAATACATCTTACGTTAACAGTTAAGCTTTATTTTTTTTTTAAAAAAAAGTGAAGCTTCTTCGGGTGCGGTGGAGAACTATTTGTTAGTGTTACGCGTTACGCGTCCAGTGCGCATGCGCAGAACGTTGCGACGCATGCGCACTTAAAATGTCAGTCACCTCAGGACGGTATATTTACATCAGGGGGAGTCGCCATTTTAACGCACTGATACATGCACCAGTATTTTAGTTTCATTTTGTTTATTTATATTAGTCCGATATAGATGGTTTCTTTATATTATCTGATCGTCATTGTAGTAAGAAAAAAGATATAGAATGACGTTTATATCGCGATACAGTGATTGTATTAACGCGAGTACAAGAAATGGGTTTCATTTTCATGCAGAAAAATTAGCATTCAGCAGATGGAATGGGTTACAGAATCTTTTAAAAAATAATTAAATTAAGAGCCAGAAATCTGCGAGCATGCTGGTTATTAACGAAAGTTGGTTGTCAGAACGGGTATCACATAATTTTGTGCAAGTCATTCTCCGAAATAAGAGCTCTAGACACAAAATAGAGACTAAGGATGGATGCAGTTCATCTAGAATCTAGCAAAGTATCCTTTATATTTTAAATTTTTTTACGAGAATTTGTTGGATAAAGTTCCTTTTTACTGTAAAAAGGCTAGAATAATATCTAGAATTTTCACTTCTCGCACTGATACACGCATCGTTTTTTTTTTCTTTTCCTTTTTCGTTTCAGCCGTTCATGGCTACGACTACGCAACTTCATTTCCTCTTTTCCGTTTCCGTCCTCCGTCGCCAGTACTCTTTCATTCCCGAATCACTTCTTGCTTTTTCTTCTTCTGAGAATAGCCTGCTTTCGTTATCTCCTATGTCTTCCGCCCTGATTCGCGACCTTTTAACCAACCAAACTTGAGCCTTTCCGTTCTCCTGAAAGTTTTTTTTTTAACTGCTTAACGTCTCTTAACAGCGAGGTCTTTAGAGCGGGAAAGGGTAGGGCAAGGAATGGGAAGAAATTCGGCCATGGCCTTTTTGAAGGAAGCATCCCGGCATTTGGCTGGAGTGACTTGGGAAACCATGGAAAACCCAAATCTGGATGCCCGGACGGGGATTCGAACCGCCGTGCTCCCGAATGCGAGGCCAGAACGCTAACCGTTACACCACCACGCTCGGTCCCTGAAAGTTGAGTATTCTCTTTACCATTCTCTTGTGTGCCCACAGAAAGCCAATATCCTTTCTTAATTGTGTCTGAGACCGCTTCGAATTTGTTCTTCAAACTTATGCTTTATTATTATTCAGAAAATTACTCAGCAAAAACAGTCACTGAAATCAACAGAACAAGCCAGGTCGACAACACAGGCGGCACTGAATGGCATGAGTTGCGCTATAAACGCCTAAAGGCAGAAACGCCCACGGCATGCCATTCCGGTTATTTTTGGGTACCCCTTCGTACATTTAACCTTCTCCAACGTCTGTAAAGTATGTAACATCGTCACGGAATCACGCTGCATAATGGACCAGTTTACCACGGCGACGGTCGATCGTTGGATGAGCAATTACCTGTGATGGCACAAGGTAACATGAGTTGTGGAGTGTTGTCTGGAGACGGCGCGAGGTCTCTGGACTGCGCTGCGGTATTGACCGCCGACTCGAGGGCGCAATCTGCAGACCGCGGCGCACTCCACAACAAGTGGCAAACTCACCGCCGCGCCGACCGCCCGCAAACTCAGACGTACCCGCGCGAGGGTCTACTTCCTCACTGCTCCTACATTGCAGTAAGCTTTCAGCGTTGCCCAAAACAGATTTCAGATCTCCAAAGAGCAAATCTGAGCGACATTAATTACACAAAAGAAAGTCAGTGTATCCAGGGTCCAGGAATGAAAAATCCTACAACCGCAAATAGGTCACATCACGACCTATTATACGGACAAAATTTTATTTTAGTTACTATACGAATACTGATATCTTTTTTTTAAAAATTACGAAACATGTGACATTGTAAAGTATATTCCATGCCATTTCTAACAAATTAAGACTTTTGAAACCTGTTTTGTTAAAAAAAAAAAAAATCATGGGTGTTTGAATCATCTAAAACAATGTTCCCTTTTTATTAAAACGTTAAAAAAAAACTTAAAAATCCTTTTTTTACTGCATGTTTAAAATGAACAATGGTGTTTTTTAGTACAGACAGAACTACAATAAAGCAATCATTCTAAAAGAAGTATGAAATAGTTATACCATTTACGATTTTTATAAAGTATTTTTAACATTTTAAGAAAAAAAGAACATTGTTTTAATTTTTTTTATTATTTATTTTTTATTAGTGCTTAACGTCTCTTAACAGCTAGGTCTTAGAGACGGGAAAAAATACAAATGGTGTTTGAATCATCTAAAACAATGTTTTTTATTAAAACGTTAAAAACTTAAAAATCCTTTTTTTACTGCATGTTTAAATGAACAATGTGTTTTTTAGTAGCAGACAGAACTACAATAAAGCAATCATTCTAAAAGAAGTATGAATAGTTATACCATTTACGATTTTTATAAGTATTTTTAACGTTTTAAGAAAAAAAGGAACATTGTTTTAATTTTTATTATTATTATTATTATTATTATTTACTACTGCTTAACGTCTCTTAATAGTGAGGTCTTTAGAGACGGGAAGGATGGGGGGCAAGGAATGGGAAGGAATTTGGCCACGGCCTTTTGAAGGAAGCATCCCGGCATTTGCCTGGAGTGATTTGGGAAACCATGGAAAACCCAAATCTGGATGCCCGGACAGGAACATTGTTTTAGAAACTCAAATATCTTTGAGTAAATTAAGTAAAACAAAAACACCGTTCAAAAGGTCTTAATTTCTAGGAATGGCACGGACTAACTGAACAAAGTCTCATGTTTCGAAAAATATTTAAAAAATCAATATCTCTGAAATGGTGAAACTTTTACTAAAATAAAACTTTGTCATATAGTAGGACTTATCTAATTGGGTTGGTAAACATGGGATGAAGATAAATGCAAAGAAGAGTCAGCTTATTAGATACACAAATAAAAAACAAAAGGTCGATTATGAATATAAGGTGGGTAAAGAATTGCTTGCTGAAGACGTGAAATGTAAATATCTTGGCATTAATTTTGATAACAAGCTTAAACCGGCTGGACACATTGACAGGTGGCAGGAAAAGTTTTAAAAGTTCTGCACTTGTTTGGAGAGAGTGATGTGGGGATGTACGGGAGAAGTAAAGGAATTGCGTTACAAAACTTTGGTGAGACCATTGCTCGAATATGGTATGTAGTATGGGACCCTCATTTTACGTATCAAATACAGGAGTTGGAGAGGGTGCAAAGAAGGGCTGCTAGATTTGTTTCTGGAAATTATCGCAGAATTCAATCAATGACGGATATGATAAAGGAGCTGGAATGGGATTCACTGCAAGACAGAAGGAGGATGAGGAGGGTCATGGGTTTACAGGGCATATACTGGCGACGAGGTATGGAAAGATATTGCAATAGGTATGAAATGTAGTGCATGGAAGGGAAAAGATGACCATGACCACAAACTGGCACTTGATTTCAGGCACAAGGGTGTGGGAAGATTCTCTTTTTTAGGTAAGGGTGTCAGGATTGGAATGAGTTACCAAGAGAAATGATGAATAATTTACCGAAAACTTTGAAAGAATTTAAAGATAAAAATTGTAGAGGGAAAATGTAGGTGGGTGCAGGATAGGGGAAGATGGGTGAGTAGGGAAATTGCCACCGGAGCCTGTGCTCCATTGCAATTAAATTAAATTAAATTATGTCACTTACCTGCGGTTACACGATTATCCTTTAATTCCTGATGGCATGGAATAAAGTCAACAAAGTCACATCTTTCGAATTTTGTTTAAAACGAATCAATACCACGAAAATGGTCACACTTTTACTAAAATAAATTTTTGTCATATTAGTAGAAATGATGTCACCTATTTGCGGTTACAGGATTATCCTCTCATCCGTGGGCACCTGGTGTACACCAGATTTAAGAGTAAGGATGCGCGGCTGCCACGTCCTGACCGTAAGAGTTGGCTCTGCAGAATTTGCCTACGCCTTCTGTGTTCCGCGTACAGGTTAGCCAAACGCAGCGGGATATAACCTTTTACGCTAAGCTAACGGCAAGCATTCGAGGAAGTTGCGAAATGCAAATTTACCCAGGCGCCGCAAGGACGTTTCGGAGACAGAAAATTGGCGTCCTCGGCAGGAGAGAAATAATTCGCACAGCCTCCGCTGGGCGAGCTGTCCTCAATTAGTCCACTCGCATGATTAAAAAAAAAGTCCTATAACGCAAAAATAACTCAAATACTATCGGAGAATGCAAAATCGACGTAGAAGCCTACTGCCAATGTCCCTTCTGTACACGGTAGCGTCTTCATACTGCCAACAAACGTTTTACGATGGAAGGTACCAAATTTTACAATATAATTAATTAGTGAACGCTACTATGTGAAATCTACCTATATATAGTGTAATACCTACCGGTATTCTACTGTTATTATAATGAATTCTTTATTAGTAAAATTACTGAAATATAATAAAAACTGTTTGAAAAATTATAAAGTGTAATCAGGTTTATTTTACTCTATATTACAATCAAAACATCAAGATGGCAATTATAAAATCCAGATATAATTCCTACAAAATATTCAATTAATGTATTACAAAAAAAGGACATTTACTAAATAAATTGCAAAACATGAGCCCCCGATAGAAACAGTACTTGTTTTAATTGATGCTGCACCGACTAGTCTCAGTTCATTTATCGTTGGAGCAGAGCGTTAGCTCAAAAGGGACGCAACGGGTTTTATCAACACCTTCAGATATGCAGTGTTCACGAACAACAAGAGAAAACATGTTCTGAGCATTTACCGTCTTTTGTTGGCTAGATCCACCCTGCAGCCGCAACCACAAAATGGCCACACTCGCAAAACACTGGTACTCTCCCCGGAGTACAAAAACCACTTTCACTCACACCCTACGGACCGCTGTGTCCGCCGTCTTTCTTCCTCCACCTGTCCGTGGCGAGTCCTCGAGTGCCCGTCAGCCCTCGGAATGCAGGCCACGCAAATCCTCCCTCCAGCGACCACCAACAGCGTTGCCAAAAGGGAGCACATCCCTCCAGTGGGCACACTCGGCGTCGCGGGTACATAAAAGGAAATGTAATAACATATAGTCTGGTTAAAATACCATTTACGCTACAGTGGCTGTCCATACATCTCCACGCTCATAAATTCTCACGCTGCTTTTCTTGTCGTCATATTAAGAGAATGTAGTACACCCATTATGCGAGTGTACTACATTAGCCGCCTCCCTTTACTAATTTTTATAAGTCGGGGCTTAGAAAAATTCTTTACTCTTTGCAGATAGTCCCTATTTTGACTCCCTTACGATAATTCACTATATCGACAAGTCCAATAAGGGCTCATGTTCTGTTACAAATAGGTGTTAGAACCTTTATTATGAAATACCCTGATATAGTTTAACATTAACAATTACTGTGCAATAATTTTTCAACTTTACAATAATTTTACTGCTTATATTTGAGGAAACTACATTCCTATGCAACCTAAATTTATTACATTATCCTAATATTTATTGCCCAAATTATCTAATTGAACCCAACCATCTTAGTCGACCTTCATAGCATCTCCTTAAGCGTTTCAGCTGATGATGGTACAAATTCAATCATCCATCCTCATTCATTCACAGCCATATTATAAACATCTTAATCTAAACACAAACATATCTCTATGCAAAGGTCACATTGTAAAACAAATACTAATTGTGCGTAAACAAACACAGAGGACTTAAACAGTTCCTTTCTCATTCATGAAATAATGTGGTCTGGCTGTCCAACATGAGAGCGCCATAATTTCATATCAATTATTTAAACATAAAAAAGTCAGATAAAGACATAGATAATAGAAAAACTTCAGGCTTCAAAACTATAAATTGCCAACATATTTCAACAGCGGTTTCCACCAAAGTATGGAATTGATCATCCCGCAATATCATTCTCGTTCACAAAAGGATTTCAAATATATCTATCACTTAAAAACTTCTCAATATTGGAGATAGGCTAACGACTTCCTCGTTTTTCAAAAGCTATTCCAAGCAGGACCATTCAGAATAATTAATCCAAATACTCCCTCAATACGTTTCCTTCTAAAATATAATCTAAACTAACACTCATGAAATATTTATAATAGAGTAATATATTATCTTGAAATTTCTGTACAGTTACCTCTAGCATTGTTTGAGCAAGCTCCCTTCATGTCGATTCTTGAACTCATATTATTAGGAAATTTCGGTTAACCCCTTTGAATTTTACATCACCTTCTGCCGATCTGTTATTGTAACTAGTTTCATTTATTAAAATGTTCTTTAAAACCTTTCATAACACCAACGATCTTTTCAACTAACCAAAACGCGATATCAAACAGTTAATTCCACAAAACCTTATTGGGACCTACTCCGTGTATTACTGGTGAGGGTGTCACTTCAATTTTAGATTTGGATTGAGTGTAATATTCTCCGGGTTGTCTGCTACTTAAAATCGATGATACCGCCGCAAACATAGTAATTAAATGTTGTTGCCCTCTAAGGTGCACACAATAAACAAAAGTTACATCACGGCTCCTGCTTCTTATAGCCAAGGGTTACCGGAATAACTTTATAAAACTCCCAGTTTTCACGACGACTTTGTTTTTAACTTTAAAAACAATACTATTACATTTTACGACGACTCCATAATTCGTCATCTCTACTTACTCTTCAAATAAGCAGCTACAACCCCTTGACATAAATACATTCTTTCTACATCTCTTAACACTCTCAACTGAACCAGTATCATACAAACTTCACAAACTCACCCATACACCTTCGTAATCCCGAATTAATTTGCTCATGAAAATACTGCTCCTTGGTTGTAAACTTGTTTTATAAAGTTCCTTTGATGTAAACTGATGTTTTAAATTATAAATATCAAGAACTACTAAATCGCCACTCACATAATCGTTAATTCATTGGCTTTCCGTCTTCTCCACTAATTTAAAGAATAAAATTCATGACAGTGCATCTTAATCCGAAATACGCTACATGATGGTTGTCTGAACACCAAGGGGTTACCTATTCCTTCAACATAGTTGTATTTCCGCTTGATATGATCAAATTCTCTAGAAGCCCTACTAACTTAAATCCAATAATTTAAATTAAACTATCTTTATACAAAAATCCCTTACTATCTAATCTGACAAACTATCATTTGCAAAATTACAACCTAGCTAGTTGTAACCTTCCGCGTAAGAAGCTGGCGAATCAATTACAGATTCCTTTAATTTTCCCACGCGTTTTCCTTGCCAAAATAAACTTTCTGCAGTATTGCAAACATACAGAACTTGACCGAATTAATTTCCACTTCCCATACAGAAAATATCCTACAACATCTCGAATGCGTCCCCCACATTCGGTACTCAACAAGATTTTTAGTTTACACTTCCCGTAACAAAAATATCCTTTAACACCTCGAATGCGTCCTCCCCATTCTGTACTCAACAACATTTCTTTCCAAACAAATGCTTTGACACTAGGCACTGCTGTCTTGTTCCTGCACAAATTCGCCAGCTCACAGCCGAAAACTGGTTCATTGTTATTGTTAGGTGGTGCGCCAGGCATTTCGCAGAACGCGCCCACTACCTGCGTGCAAGGGTCAAGATTGGAATTCGGTTTTCCGAGAAAAGCTCGGGTCCACCCCAGCGTAACAGCTGAGACTTTAGCCTGCAGGAACCGAATGTACTGTGAGTCTTTTGTTTCTGAGCCCATAAGAGAACAATTTTGGTTTATATGCGGATCGTACCAGATCACCTGACCTTATTTCAGCCAACTTTCGCTGTATTAAAATTAGCTCTGTGACAAGAACTTCGCTCACATCTTCTGTTACTTGAACTCTATTGCGTGAATCTTCATCAAACTCATCTAGCACATCTACCAAGCAATTATCTACGGGTGCTTCCTGTGTGTTGGCAATATTTAAATCTGTGTTTTCATTATTAATGTTTGGCTCCAAAGTTTCAACCTGTGTATCTGTGTGCTTTTGTCCCAAATCACCTTCAGAAGCAGCGTGTGAACTTTGATCACTACATCTTTTCAGCGTCTGCCCTAATTTTGATTCCAACTTATCAAATCTGGAATCAATTTTTTCATTAATGGACACATTCATTTCGCCAAACTCTTCGCGCATTTCCCTAAAGGACTGCAGCATTAGCATAATCATATCATTTGACAAATTTGAAACTTGCGCTACTTGCGGCATTGTAATAGGCGAGCTATTCCTTTCACTTGACACAATTGGACTGAAATTATCATTTAACGGTATACTTTCTGCCATATTTACGATGATTCTCTTGACATCACTACTGAAATGTTTTTTAATTATGCTCCTACTGAATACCACGCAAAAATCAAAGCTTAGAACGTTGTGGAGACCGAAATACACACAACATAACAACATGGACAGAATAAGCAAAACCACAGTGAATCAAAAATCACTGACCACATGTTGAATAACCACTAACATTAGACGAACATGGAAAACCAAACAACACAACAAATACACAGCAGAAATTCAATCATGTTCTGGTTCTTTCAGCTATATGCACTGAAATAAAAATAAATTTACATATTACAAGTATTATGCAGAAAAGCTGGAAATAAATTATCACAAACACAGTATTTCTCCATCTGCTCCCATCAGCAACTGAAATATTCAGAGAGTGCCAAAAATTCGATAAAATGATTGTGTCCACTGCATACCATTTTTAATTTTGATTGATAAATCGAAACGCCTACCACGTTGGGGCCCCTATTGTAATACCTTACGGTATTCTACTGTTATATAATGAATTCTTTATTAGTAAAATTACTGAAATATAATAAAAACGGTTTGATGTTTGAAAAATATAAAGTGTAATCAGGTTTATTTTACTTTATATTACAATCAAAACATCAAGATGGCAATTATAAAATCCAGATATAATTCCTACAAATAGATTCAATTAATGTATTACAAAAAAAAAGGACATTTACTAAAAATTGCAAAACATGAGCCCCGATAGAAACAGTACTGTTTTAATTGATGCTGCACGACTATCTCAGTTCATTTATCGTTGGAGCAGAGCGTTAGCTAAAAAGGGACGCCACGGGTTTTATCAACACCTTCAGATATGCAGTGTTCACGAACAACAGAGAAAACATGTTCTGAGCATTTACCGTCTTTTGTTGGCTAGATCCACCCTGCAGCCGCAACCAAAAAATGGCCACACTCGGCAAAACACTGGTACTCTCCCGGAGTACAAAAACCACTTTCACTCACACCCTACGGACCGCTGTGTCCGCCGTCTTTCTTCCTCCACCTGTCCGTGGCGAGTCCTCGAGTGCCCGTCAGCCCTCGGAATGCAGGCCACGCAAATCCTCCCTCCAGCGACCACCACCAGCGTTGCCAAAATGGAGCACATCCCTCCAGTGGGCACACTCGGCGTCGCGGGTACATAAAAGGAAATGTAATAACATATAGTCTGGTTAAAATACCATTTACGCTACAGTGGCTGTCCATACATCTCCACGCTCATAAATTCTCACGCTGCTTTCTTATCGTCATATTAAGAGAATGTAGTACACCCATTATGCGAGTGTACTACAATAGCGATGGTGACTCTCTTTAACACTTTTTTTTTAAATTATGGCGATACGCCTCGTCGACGTCGAGGTCATTAGAGGCGGGATGGGACTGGGGACAAGGAACGTGAAGGAATTAGGCCATGGCCTTTCTGAAGGAAGCATCCCGGCATTCGCGTGGAGTGATCTGGGGAAACCATGTAAAACCTAAATCTCGATGCCCAGACGGGGATTCGAACCGGCGTCCTCCCGAATGCGAGGCCAGAGCGTTAACCACTCACCCGCCACGCTCGATTTCAACACTTCTATCTCACTTCAAGCTCAACAGATTTTCATATTTTGCGGGACGAATCCTTAACGTCAGATACAGATCAAATTCGTACTTCATAAATTTTTTTACCAAGTAAAAACACAGTCTTGTCACCAGAAACTCCGCAATTTGATTGCTGGTAAAGTGTCAAATGGTTCTGAGAAGGTAGAGATTGAGTTTATTTCATGCATATTCCTCTTAACATCTGAGGTTGTGTATATTCCACGCATATACCTGCCAACATGGTGATAAGGCTGTTGTAACAGATAACTAAGTTTTTGTCTTCTTTCATTTCTATTTTTCGTTGGAATTTTGCTAATTATCCGTGATATATTTCATTAAATTAATAAACATTTATGTGTGGCCTTCCAATGTTAATTCTTTCTCTTTATGCACATGTTTCCTTTTATAACCGATACCAGTCGTGTTGAGAAGAAAGATTCTCTACAGACTTAGGATCCGAATTGATTGCAGGAGGAGTTCTACAACGATAACCGTTTAATTAATTAGCAACTTTATTTAGTTTCACCACTGATTAATTACTTCAAAAGGTTCAATAACATTTGAAGACAGAATCAACTGCCTCTGATACACACAGTTCCTGCCTGCTCTCGGCAATGACGACAAAGATAATTGCTTGTTGAAGTCGTGAAATGTAAGTATCTTGACATAACATTTGATAACACCCTTAACTGGGCGGACACATTGGACAGGTGGTAGGAAAAAATTTCAAAACCCTTCACTTGTTGGAAAGAGTGATGAGTAGATGTACGAGAAAAGTAAGTAAATGGGTTAATAAAACTTAGGTCAGGCCATTGCTTGAATATAGTAGTGTAGTATGGGACCCTCATTTTACGTATCAAATACAGGAGTTGGAGAGGGTGCAAAAAAGGGCTGCTAGATTTGTTTCTGGATATTACCGCAGAACGCAATCAGTAACAGATATGATAAAAGAGCTAGAATGGGATTCATTGCAAGACAGGAGGAGGATGAAGACGGTCATGGGAATGCACAAGGCGTATGTTGGTGATGAGGCTTGGAAAGATATTGGTGTAAGAATTAAAAGTAATGCATGGAAGGGAAACGATGACACATGACCATAAGCTGGCAATCGATTTCAGGCACAAGGGTGTAGGAAGATTCTCTTTTTTGGGTAAAGGTGTCAGGAATTGGAATAAGTTACCAAGAGAAATGATGAATAGCTTACCAAAAACGTTGAAAGAATTTAATGTTAAAATTTGCAGAGGCCAAATGTAGGTGGGTGCAGGAAAGGGTGGGTGTGTAGGGAAATTGCTACCGGGGCGTGCGTTCCATCGCAATTTAGTTAAATATTACTATAATTAAGACTAGCGTTCTGACGTACCTACTTTACGTTACACAATAAGCTGTGCAGAGGTGAAGGTCGGGTTAAGGGTCTATGAAAATCCCCGCCACTGAGACAGGGATTCACCTACGAATTACAAGAAGCTAAGTAAGACGCGAATGTTCGGCTCTGTGATGGTTGGATGCAGTGTTGTGGTGGTGGTTGTTCTCCCTAAAGGGAGAAGGAACGAACAGCTAACATCACTGATTCTATCAAAGTCGGGAACATAAAGAAGAGAATAGTCATCATCTTGAACCACTTGCAGGCGGCAGAATACCAGCATTGCTCGCCAGGATCGTTTGTGAACAGTGTCACGCCCATATCTCACGTCCCACGCTGACAGCTCCATTCCTCCGCCGTCAAATTAGTGCGACCGGGCGAGATGAGAGGCATCTATCTCGGCTATTTGCGGTCGATAACAGACGAGCTGTCTGCCATCTAAACAGGTCGATAGCGCTCGCAGGCGAGACGGATACGAGTCCTGTCACGGTCGCCATGTGGGATTCATCTGAGACATTTAACGAACTTCAGCTTCTGGTGACAGCAAGTAATGCCATATTCCACTATAAAATTACAGTGCCTATTACGGCTCTATAGTGACCATCTGCATCAACAACGCACTAGCTGTGTTTAACTGATTTTTATTAGACAAGACTGCGCAGAAACACACTAATCTGCTGTACGGAAATTACTCCCAATTCCCAACTCCCCTGTAATTAGTTTGGCGATTGTAAACTGTTATTATATGTAATACATACTTTTAACTAAACTATTGTAGGCCGATTTATTTCTATTGAAATTTATGTAAGAATTTTATGGAAAAAATATTATAATTGTCGACAGCTCTGTAGAGAAGAAAGAAGAGAGGAAGAAAGAGAGAGGGGAATGAGAGATGAAGAAAGAGATAGGGGAATGAGAGATGAAGAAATAGAAAATAAGAAAGAGAGAGGAGGAATGAGAGAGGGAAGAGACAGTAAGAGAGGGGGAAGAAACAGTAAGAGAGGGGTAAGAAATAGAAAGATGGGGAGAATGTGAAGGGGGAGGGAGAAAGTGGAAGGCGAGAAAGAGAGAGGAGCAAAAGAAAAGAGAGAGGAGCGAAAAAAGAGAGGAGAGACAAAAGACAGAGGAGAGACAAAAGAGAGAGGAGAGACAAAAGAGAGAGGAGAGACAAAAGAGAGAGGAGAGAGAATAGAGAGGTGAGAGAGAAAAAAGAGAGGAGAGAAAACAAGAGGACAGAAAAGGGAGAGAGGAGAGTTACCGAGCGTGGTGGGCGAGCGGTTATCGCTCTGGCCTCGCATTCGGGAGGGCGGCGGTTCGATTCCCCGTCCGGGCATCCAGTTTTGGATTTTCTATGGATTCCCCAAATCACTTTAGGTGAATGCTGGGATGCTTCCTTCAAAAGGCCATGGCGGAATTCCTTCCCGTTCCTTGTCTCCAATCCCATCCCGCCTATAATGACCTCGACGACGACCAGGCGTAAAGCCATAAGTAAAAAAAAAGAGAGAGGAGAGAAAAAAGAGAGAGGAGAGAAAAAAGAGAGAGGAGAGAAAAAAGAGAGAGGAGAGAAAAAAGAGAGGGGAGGGAAATGAGAGAGGAGGGAAAAGAGAGAGGAGGGAAAAGAGAGAGGAGGGACAAGAGAGAGGAGAGAAGGAAAAGAGAGGAGGGAAAAGAGAGAGGAGAGAAGGAAAAGAGAGGAGGGAAAAGAGAGAGGAGAGAAAAAAGAGAGAGGAGGGAAAAGAGAGAGGAGGGACAAGAGAGAGGATGGAAAAGAGAGAGGAGGGAAAAGAGAGAGGAGGGATAAGAGAGAGGAGGGAATAGAGAGAGAAGGGAAAAGAGAGAGGATGGAAAAGAGAGAGGAGGGAAAAGAGAGAGGAGGGAAAAGAGAGAGGAGGGAAAAGAGAGAGGAGGGAAAAGAGAGAGGAGGGAATAGAGAGAGAAGGGAAAAGAGAGAGGAGGGAAAAGAGAGAGGAGGGAAAAGAGAGAGGAGGGACAAGAGAGAGGAGGGACAAGAGAGAGGAGGGAAAAGAGAGAGGAGAGAAAAAAGAGAGAGGAGGGAAAAGAGAGAGGAGAGAAAAAAGAGAGAAGAGAGAAAAAGAGAGAGGAGAGAAAAAAGAGAGGGGAGGGAAATGAGAGAGGAGGGAAAAGAGAGAGGAGGGAAAAGAGAGAGGAGGGACAAGAGAGAGGAGAGAAGGAAAAGAGGGGAGGGAAAAGAGAGAGGAGAGAAGGAAAAGAGAGGAGGGAAAGAGAGAGGAGAGAAAAAAGAGAGAGGAGGGAAAAGAGAGAGGAGGGACAAGAGAGAGGATGGAAAAGAGAGAGGAGGGAAAAGAGAGAGGAGGGATAAGAGAGAGGAGGGAATAGAGAGAGAAGGGAAAAGAGAGAGGATGGAAAGAGAGAGGAGGGAAAAGAGAGAGGAGGGAAAAGAGAGAGGAGGGAAAAGAGAGAGGAGGGAATAGAGAGAGGAGGGAAAAGAGAGAGGAGGGAAAAGAGAGAGGAGGGACAAGAGAGAGGAGGGAAAAGAGAGAGGAGAGAAAAAAGAGAGAGGAGGGAAAAGAGAGAGGAGGGACGAGAGAGAGGATGGAAAAGAGAGAGGAGGGAAAAGAGAGAGGAGGGATAAGAGAGAGGAGGGAATAGAGAGAGAAGGGAAAAGAGAGAGGATGGAAAAGAGAGAGGAGGGAAAAGAGAGAGGAGGGAATAGAGAGAGAAGGGAAAAGAGAGAGGAGGGAAAAGAGAGAGGAGGGAAAAAGAGAGGAGGAGAAAGAGAGAGGTAGAGGAAAAGAGAGGAGGAAAAAGAGAGAGGGAGAAAGAGAGAGCGCGAAAGAGAGAAAGAGAAGGGGAGAGAAGGGCAGTGGGAAAGACAGAGCAAATATATCGTTCCCTCCACCATGCATGTGTTGTAGAACGGAATGTGGAGCTGTAGCTAAATGCAGCTCCAGCTTTCACACTGGGAGAGTGAGAGTCTGGCGCTGTGATAAGCTGTACAGAGCATTTCACAGTAGACTGCTCGGGACCCTGGCCTTGATAGCGCAGTACCGGGTGGTGGAGTCTATTCCGGGACACAGGGAGAGCTATTCGTGGGCTCTGCCTACTGACTCACTCACCTAGACCAGAAATACCTCCACGCGACAACGACCTCCGGGGAACACAACACCAACAGCCACGGCTCCTCAAGCGAAGCACAATCGGTGACAGTGACAATAGCAAAGGAAAATCACCGGTACACAATCCTCAGTTACTTTCATTGTAGAGATACGAGAAAGTGACTATAATCTACAAAAATAGTATAAATACGAAAGTAACTATATGTTTGTTACTACTTCACGACCAAACGGCTAAACCGATCTGGATGAAATTTGACCACGAAATAGTATGTATCATTTGGAACAACATAGGATACTTACTTCGAGATAAATAACATATTTAGTAATGAAATTGTGAAAAGTAACTGAACGGTGACAGACAGATGGATAGCGTGTGCGAGTCTCTGTAATGTTATATCGGTCACTCAGGCTTCATTTCTCTCGTAGTCAGTTTGTGTATCCTTTGCGATGGCTATCAACAAAGCTCAGGGACAGTTATATGTAGCCAGCTCACGGGTTTCCTACCCCCTAAGATTACATATCTAAGCAAAGGACAGAAAATCAGAAATGCTGTGTACATAATGGTATTGAAGTAAGATGTCTCCAGAAAGTGACATAATTTTAACCAAGAAACAAAAATCTGCCGCAGAAACTGTGGTTAGTAATCTCTTACAGTCCCCCCCCCCCCATCCGCCTTGAAATAGTTTCTAATCCGCGGTTAACAATTAGTCTCATAGGAGACCTCTACACAAGAAACGTAACGAATGTGACGTTAGTAACTACTTTACACATGAAGAATCAGCTTGTTCAGTATACTATTAAATAGAGCAAGGCGAATTGAAGGCATTACACGTGAATACCTGAAATAATTGCCGGCCTCGGTAGTGTAGGTCTAGAGTGCTAGAGTGCCATAGGTCGCCGGTTCGAGTCCGGCCGCGGGTTTGGGTGTTTAAGTGCTGTGTTGCGAATGTCATGCCCGTCTTGTGCTGTGTGTAACAGGTTGGAAACAATTCATGCTGGAGAAACTGATATCAATGCATCACAAATAATCACTATCGAGCTGGCGGTATTGCCTCAGATGCCGAAAACCAATTTGTTTTATTATTTTTGTTTGTTTGGTTTTTTTAACGGATATTAGTAAGAAACCAGAGATTTCTGACCTTTTTTTTTTTTTTTTTATAATGGTTAAGGCGCGTACTTACTTTAGTCGCAGGGTTCAAATCCAGTGATTGGCAGGAATTATTATGAGATGTTTTTGATTATATGAGCTACGCCGGGACGTTCCACATTAAACAGTAGTCCACTGAGGAAATGAATTGGCCTTCCTGCCTCTAACACAATAGCTTGGTGCATATCCTTCGGGAAGATTCGACCAGCCTCCGTGTTGTGGACTAAGTTAGAACTTTAGTTTTATTAGTGTTAATTACCTTATATTATCGAACTTTTGGATAGAAAAATTTGCAAGGAAAAAAAAATCATTAAATTTTGAAATTCAAATCCAACCATGCAAATTGTCTTTTATTTCAAATTTAGGGTTTCTTAGCATATACTCTTGAAATTTCAGCATGAAAATACGTAAACTGACATGGCGAAATGCTTTATTTTAATTAAAAAATTATGAAATTTTAATTTTTTATAGTACAATTAATTTGAAAATCCCAAAAAACTCTGTTGTTTCATAGCATTAATTTTTCACTTCTGTGGGCAGCCCCAGTGGCTGCCGACTGGTGTTTTTTTATATACGAGTCTTATTCCACGTCGACGTCGAGGTATTTAGAGGGGGAAAAGGATGCAAGTCAAGGAACGGGAAGGAATTGGACCATGTCATTTTGAAGGAATAATCCCGGCATTCACCTGGAGTGGTTTCGGAAAACCATGGTCAACCGAATCTGGATTCCCGGTCGGGGATTCGAACCTGCGACCTCCAGAATGCGAGGCCAGAGCGTTAATACTCACCGACCACACTCGGTCTGTGTGAAATAAGTGATGAGGAATGGTGACCCAACGACTGTATTTCTGAAAAACACCCGTGATGCCACCAGGCTTAACGTCCCCATCCAACGAACCAACCACAGCAAACAGTGTGGTATGCCGTCACTCCATACGCACTGCAGAGAGGTTTAACCCAGGACTCTAGCGAAAAATCTGATGATTAGAAATCGTGCTCCACCACCCCTGCTACCCTGCCGGCCAAGTCCACCACCAGGACTGGAACCAGCTAACCCCGTGTCAGCGCCGGACACCATCACGGCGCCGCAACCAACTGAGACAACGGGGCATTGGTGATTAGGAATCGTGCTCCACCACCTCTGCTACCCTGCCAGCCAAGCCACCACCAGGACTGGAACCAGCTAACCCCGTGTCAGCGCCGGACACCATCACGGCGCCGCAACCAACTGAGACAACGGGGCATTGGTGATTAGGAATCGTGCACCACCAGCTCTGCTACCCTGCCGGCCAAGTCCACCACCAGGACTGGAACCAGCTAACACCGTGTCAGCGCCGGACACCATCACGGCGCCGCAACCAACTTGAGACAACGGGGCATTGGTGATTAGGAATCGTGCTCCACCACCTCTGCTACCCTGCCAGCTAAGTCCACCACCAGGACTGGAACCAGCTAACCCCGTGTCAGCGACAAACACCATCACGACGCCGCAACCAACTGAGACAACGGGCCGGGAAATCACTTGTAATATAGTTTACAAAATGTGGCGCAAAGTGTCGGACGGAGCGTGGTGGGTGAGCGGTAACGCTCTGACCTCACATTCGGAGGAACGCAGGTTCGAATCTCCGTCCGGCCTTTCATAATTGGGTTTTCCATGGTTTCCTGAAATCACTCCAGGCGAATGCAGGGACTTTTTTTTTTACAGAAGGCAGTGCCACGGTTGTCGTATGATTCCCTTGAGGTTTTTGTGCCTATTCCCCGTGTTTCTACGTCCAAGCAATATGGCGGCCTCCCCACCCCACTTCTCTCTACCCGGTTTCACTCCAGTGCGTGGTGAAGGTCCCTTGCGTCGTCTCCATATATCCCTTCCTCCATGGCACAGTGTTGTAATATTTAAGTAACAATCTTTGGCGCTGCGCAGCACAGCTGTACAGGCTGTGATTGTTGATTGGACGCCTGCATTGTAGCATGGCAGGGCGCAGGGCAGTGTGTGTGACGTCGCTTGGAGAAGGTTGTATACCGCGAGTTCACGCTTTCTATACACAAAGTAAAACAGGTGTATTGAATACTTATTTAAATGTAACAATTTTTTAAAAGCTGTTTCAACGAACGGTGTTGATTAAATTAAGTAGTATTTCGACCAGAACAGTGAGTTTTCATTCCTAGACATTGTAATAATACCTGTCAATTTGTTTGGCGATTATTTTCCAGAATATTGTAATTAACAGTATCCGAGCTAACAGCTTGCATGTATTGAGAGAGGAGAATTGGGCCGCTCTTATCCAAGTAACATGCCGTCATCCACTAACGGAGTGCTTACATCCCAATTGGGTGACCATTTCCAGGATAATTGGCAGCGCACATTTGGCGACCAATTTCAGGATAGCTCACAGATAGTCCGGCCAGTTATCGAACCGGCGTACACCCGGACGTCATGCCCGGACGGAACCACCCACACACAAGCCTCGGTGAGAGAAATTAGTAAATTCGAGTCGTCTTGTGACCTGGTGACAGTTTCGATTTGACGCACATTCAGTCTGTGTCGTAACTGGAATTACAGTTTAATGTGGAATCCAAACGACAGGACCTCCTAGCGTATTTCATACGATTAAGAATAACTCTTAAAAATTACTTGTTCCAGCGGGATTGAATCGGGGACCACGAGTCTTCAGATCAAGTGCCTTAACCACTGAACTGCCAGATCGCTCGGTGGAAGAAAAAGGAAAATTCGCCAAGCTTTGAGCGTTATCCAAGGAAACTTTTCGCTGTTGACAATGAGACCCGTATTTCGCCGCACACCTTTCATGTCTGCAGAGTAGCGAACATGTAGTGGACTGAAAGCGCCTCCTGTGGAGGGCGTTATTGTTTGTGAGTGGCGACCGTATTATCGACAGCGCCGGCGCCTTTTGTTCCTCAAGAGCCTCGGTCCCACGTGCAGCGGGAGCATACTCCACCTCAAGACACACGTGCGTTCACTCTGATACAGTCCGAGAGCGGTCTACGGGATACGCAGAAATATGTACTAAAAGTGAACCTACTATTTAATACATAGTGAGTCAAAAAGGACTTTACAATGATATAAAAATTTATTGAGATAACTTACAGAATCGCTAGACGTGTCATATTGTAGCAAACAACCTCAAGTTTCACATAATGGTGTCAAGTGTCATTTTGGTTAGATATGACTACTACTTGTCGTGCGGCAAACATCCCACCGGTAGTCGATTTCTTCCCACACTAGTCGCAGCAAATCGGGCGTAACTTGTGCAACGGCAGCGTAGATTCGATTTTTCAGGTCGGCAAAATTGTTTGGTAGGGGAGGAACATACACACGTTCCTAAGGGGGCATCCATAAAGTACGTGGTGTTTTTCCGGATTTCCGGACCCCCCCCCTTTCCACCTCTGGTGAGACTTGGTGAGACCAGGTTTACCCCCCCCCCCTCTCTAGTGAGATTTGGTCCGTGAGGACCCCCCCCCCCCCCCACAGAAATCGTCCTCGCAACTTTTTGAGACCTTCTTTTTTATTAAGGTCTCACCCTTCCAAAGCCGGTTACACCCCCACTTTTCGATGAAATACCCCCCTAAAATCGACTTAAGCGTCATTTTTAGACTTTTTTTTTAGCTCTACAGTCCTAAAACATTTCGAAAACCTCACGTTGACCCCCCACCCCCTTGGTGAGATTTCGCCGGAGGCCCCCCACCCCCTATTTCACCCCACGTAATTTATGGATGCCCCCTAATGAAACCCCAGAGGAAGAAATCCAGTCGCGTCAAGTCTGGGGAGCGAGGTGGCCATGTGATTGGCTAATCCACCGACCTGGGAAGCGATTATCGAGGAAATCTCGAACTTCTATGAGAAAATGAGGTGATGGATCGTCTTGCTGGTAGTAAACCACTCCATCTCGGTCATCTCTAGCGTATTCGGTGCGAAATTTACGCCGAACAGTTGTTGCAGAGTTCGTTTCATAAAACTAAAACACACAGCGAGCACGCCTCACACCAGTGAAAGCAGCCATTTTAACTGTGCGCTACGCTGGCGCTCCTGGTGGCGGAATGGTGTACTGATGCACTACGTGCGTCAAACGTGAGGTTGTTTGCTACAAAATGACACATCTACCGATTCTGTAAGTTATCTCAACAAATTTTTATATCATTTCAAAGTTGTAAAGTCCTTTTTTACTCATCCTGTACACTACTGTTTGTGAAAATTGCGACACCCAGGAGAAATGGTGTGAATCATTCCTAAATCACAGGATGTGTAGAACAGAGCATCCAAAATACGTTATTAATACTTCAAATGCTGGGATGATTCCTTCAAAAGGCCATGGCCGAATTCCTTCCCATTTCTTGCCCCCCCCCCCCCCCCATCCTCTCCCGTGTCTAAAGACCTCGCTGTTTAAACAGACGTTAAGCAGATTAAAAAAAAATACTGCAAAGAGACGGCACACAGTGGTTCAGGATTAAAGTATAGTAGACATTCGAACTAAAGTCATAATATCGATAGTAAAAAAATTGCTTTAGACAGCATTTGCTCTGCTGATCACAAATATGTTATGTTCAATTTATGATAAAATCGAGTCCTTCATACTTTTAAAAAAAATCTTAAATGCATTGCACCCTGTATTCAAAGCGGCAAGGATGCACAAGTAATTTTTATGTCGTAATATTAAGAAGGATAGGTACTTACGATTGCATAAGGTTTCAATTAGACACTTTGATATAGGGCCTTGAAAAAAAAATTAGATTTTGCCATACATTTAAAAAACCTTTAATTCTGAACCACTGTGCGGCGTGGACGTAGTCCTAGCAGCGCTCCCTTTTGTGTCAGCAGACAGGTCACTACTACGCGACGGTCGGTCAGCGCAGAGACTTCAAGCAAAGTGGAAACCAAAAATGAAGTCCCGGCAAGTCCCGTCCACGTCAAAGGACGCAATGTGAGCATGTGAGTGAGTTCTGACGTTGTAATATGATTGATCCCTGGGAAACGGGTTTCTCGTAACGTGTGATAGCGGCTAATTCTGGGTACTTTGCTACGACAGTGTTGCACGCGTGGAACCAGTGGATTGAAGAGAAACGAGCGGGTACTGGACCACACAATGCGGCCATAGCGCGGGATGGCCGCCATCTTGCCCGCGTGGCCATAACCGACAGAACAGCTTCGTCCACAGTGTCGGCTCGATGACGGATCACTGAGGCGGGTGTGGACGTGTCGGCGTCGACGGTTCGTCACCGTCTGCTGAGGCCTGGAATAGTGATACGCGTGGCATTGCGACGTCTTCCACTCACCAGAAACCACCACCGCCTCAGCCTGCAATGGACAAGTGAACACCGTCACAGGTGTGTTAAGAGGCAAAATTAACTGTTTCACAGGAGTTCCGCATCATCCCCCTTGTGTTGAATGCTAGGGGCCAGACTGCATTGTTGAGTGCCATAGTGGACAAACGTCAAGAGAGATAGTTTGGGGCGCTGTTGGCTCTAACATGCGATGTCACCTCCTATGTATTGAGGGCAATATGAGCGGCAACCGCTACATCAAGTAGGTTTTAGAGCCATATGCACTAATCCCCCTTGCTTTTTTGCATATGGCTTTAATTCTCGTCGACGTCGAGGTCAATAGAGGCGGGATGGGACTGGGGACAAGGAACGGGAAGAAATTCGGCCATGGCGGAGTGATTTGGGGAAACCATGGAAAGCCCAAATCTGAATGCCCGAACGGGGATACGAACAGGCGTCCTCCCGAATGCGACTACCCATCCTACAGGCATCTCCACAGAGCCATATTTCAGCAGGACAATGCTCGACCACATGTGGCGTGGTATGTGGAAGCCTTCAGTGCCATACATAACTGGAAGGTGTGAAAATACTTGAAATCTTAATTGGGGATGCTAGCGAAGGTGGATATGAGACGTAAAATAATACTAGTTCCAAGCAGAACAAGAAATGTATCTTCTCTGGAATTCCGACCCACCCTTCGTGGAGTATGTAAAACATTTCTCGAAGATCTGCTACGATACGTTGGTACGTAACTGCAAGGTGCGAAAATCACTGAAAATTGGAGAATGAACCGAGGATAGCAGCAGAGGTAGAGTCGAAACGTCTTCCATTGAGCCGAGGGCGGAAGGGGTGGAACTGGGCGTCGGCTCGCTGACATGAGAATTCGATACGGGCAGAAAAGCGTATTGTGAGTGCCAGCGGGGAAAAGAGGGGAGGGACGGTAGGGGAGGGGACATTCCGCTGACGACTGCAGATAGCGAAACTGGAATACTGGACCAGCGGGACAAAAAGAACCTGCACACCGTCACACATGCAGCAGTTCAATCTGCGTACTCCGTCCATCGGGGCTACTACTGCATTAAATGTCGGTCAACATGCTGCGGTCGGAAGACGAGTGCGGTCTTACAGCAGGTGTTTTATGGCGCAGGCATGCGGCCATCAACCCGCTCCCTACTAGGATTAAGGACATTAAACAGCGGTCTACAGGAAGCCGCAACGCCTCACGACTATACCCTCCACGTAAATTACATCCCAACATCAAGACACCACTAATAGTTAAGCTGCTTGTTTTGCGCTCATGTTACAAACATTATTTCTAAAAGGGGCCATCCATAAATTACGTAACACCTTATGGAGAGGGGGGAGGGCGTCAACATAGCGTGACATCGTGTGACAAGGGGGTGGGGGAAGTGTCAGAAACTTTGTGACATCACATGCATAATTTGTATCAGTTTTTGGCTCGTGGTGGAAGATGAAGATGATGTTGATACATCGAATGTTCCCAACACTATCGAAATCTTTTCTTTAACTGCTTAACGTCTCTTAACAGCGAGGTCTTTACAGACGGGAAAGGATTGGGGGGGGGGGGGGGGCAAGGAATGGGAAGGAATTCGGCCATGGCCTTTTGAAGGAAGCATCCCGGCATTTGCCTAGAGTGATGTGGGAAACCATGGAAAACCCAAATCTCGATGCCCAGACGGGCGCCGTCCTCCCGAATGCGAGGCCAGAACGCTAACCGTTACACCACCACTCTCGGACTATCGAAATCAAGACTGAAATGACTATTATGCCAATATAAACAATATCACGGAATGGCTTCAAAATCCATGGACACATGATGATTCAATTTTGTATCATCAATTCGATTTTTTATGTTGTTTTATTATTTTCTTAAATGTTTGATTTATTGGTGATATATGGTTTTTTAACTGGAAATACATAAATCATTTTGGAAGTGCTGTTTTAATTTATAAAGTTAAAATTACAAAATATGTGACGTCACACCAGGGGATGGGGGGTTGGTCCCACAAATGTGACAACGTGTGACATAGGGGGAGGGAGGGGTGCAAAAATCAAGAAATTCGTGTGACGTAATTTGTGGATGGCCCCAAAGGTGGTTTTGGTAACGAGTCATCTGTCCTCCTCCATACTTAACTAAAATCCATAAAAAAGCTATTATTTTCAAGAATAAGTTCTCCAGATTAGTAACATCACTAGTTAAGAAAGGAAAATATGGACAGTCAAGTTCACGGGTATGCAGTCAGAGACAAGTTTCCAGGCTCCGTTGGCGTCGGTAATGAGCGATCGCATTAACAGTAGATAGCAGCACGACACAGCTCAGAGATATTCATAAACTGTGTTTGTTTTTCTAGAGTAAGAAGGTTTTCGGACATTTTCGTTTCTATTACGGACGTTCTGGCCTCGCATTCGGGAGGACGCGGGTTCGAATCCCCGTCCGGGCATCCAGATTTGAGTTTTCCATGGTTTCCCCAAATCACTCCAGGCGAAAGCAGGAATGCTTCCTTCAAAAAGGCCATGGTCGAATTCCTCCCCGTTCCTTGTTCCTTAGCCGTCGACGAGGCGTAAAGCAATAAGTAAAAAAAAAGAAAAAAAAATCTATTATGGAAATGTTTCTAATTGTTTCGTAAGGCGTTGCTTCAGCTGACAAATAATTACGACACATGAGCCGAGTCTTTTTTCATGCTACTATAAACCAGTAACCTTTATATTAAAGGAACGTCTTTCGCGAAAATATTGTGCGCGCCACAAAGTAAATTCTTATTTAGGTTAGAAGCAATCGTGACGACGTCATTTAGCAAGAAAATAACTTAAGAGTACCTTAGTCTAACTCGTCTTTGGATTTCAACTTGCTAAACAGAAAAACTTTCGGCTAAATATAAACCAAAATGAGCAAAAATCGCGAAACTTAGTGGAAATGATAACTAAAAGCAGAATAAATGTAGACGTAAGAAAAGAGATGGGATTCGCACTCCACGTAAATTACATCCCAACATTGCGAGACCACTAATTGTTAGTGCACAACTGTTCCAGTCTTAAATCTCTTCTTCTTTTTTTCCTATGCGCCTAGTCGACATTGAGGTCATTAGCGTAGGATTAGAGTGGGTACGAGGATCTGGGAGGAATTCGGCCATGGCCGAAAGATATTGGTGTAAGAATTGAAAGCAATGCCTGGAAGGGAAAATATGAACATGACCACAAGCTGGCACTCGATTTCAGGCATAAGAGTGTAGCAAGATTCTCTTTTTTAGGTAAGGGTGTCAGGGATTGGAATAAGTTAACAAGAGAAATGATGAATAATTTGCCAAAAACGTTGAAAGAATTTAAAGTTAAAATTTGTGAAGGGTAAATGTAGGTGGATGCAGAAAAGGGGGAAGATGGGTGTTTAGGGAAATTGCCACCGGAGCATGCGCTCCATTGCAATTTAATTTAATTTAGAAGAAACCATACCGGCATTTACGTGCAGTGATTTGGGGAAAGCATGGAAAACTCAAATATGAGCGACCGGACGGGGATTCGAACCCGCGTCCACCACGCTCGGTCCCGCGTTGTCAGCGAGGCACTGTGCAAGCTGTGCGGTTTACAATGGTTTTCCGAAATCACTCCACGCGAGTACCGCGATGGTTTCTTTAAAGGGCCTTGCCGAGTTTCTTCCCGTCCCTTGCTTCCCATCCTTCCCCGCTTCTCATGACATCGACGAGGCGAAAAGTCATAACAAAAAAAAAAAATCGATTATATTATTTCATTTAGTCAGGAGGTGTCTACTTATTCCAAAGAACTGGCGACGAAGGAATATGAAACAAGGGTACAAAAACTCATGTCACGATATAACAAAATGTTTGAATTTACATCGTCAGTATGTAGAAAACTAGTGTTATATTTCTGTAAAAAAAAAAGTTACATAAAAAACATTAACACATTGGAATGATAAGTGCCAATGCAACAAATTTCATTCGGCCATTTATTTATTTACCCAACGCGTTTCACTTCACTCTGGCGTACATCTTCAGGACCAGTTTATGTGTATACGCATCATTACTTTGTTTATTGTCGCATTTTTACACAGCGAAATTATGGTTAAAGTATTGAGTTACTTACATTTTCTATTGTTTTAGATTTGTTTCTTTCTACAAACTTTTCCTGGCATCGGTTAATATCGCACTGGTATTCATCAATCATTATGTATTAGAATTTACTACCTGCGGTTGAGAAAAACATTCCAAAGAACTCGGCTATCTTTCAATTATCAAAATTGTACCACTTTGGACTATGATACAGTTTTTAGTTTATTCTAATTTTTTTTTACGCCTCGTCGACGTCGAGGTCATTAGAGGCGGGATGGTACTGGAGACAAGGAACGGACATGAATTCGGCCATGGCTTTTCGAAAGAAGCATCCCGGCACTCGCCTGGAGTGATTTGGGGAAACCATGGAAAACCCAAATCTGGATGCCCGGACGAGGATTCGAATCAGCGTCCTCCCGAATGCGAGGCCACCACGCTCGGTGAAAACAGGCCGCATCGAGGAGCTGATTTAGGACAGCGAGAAGATCACTTTCACCTTTTTCTTACTTGAAGGAGCAGCCAGAAGGCCAACGATTGGCTTCAAACGAGAAGGTTAACATTTCGCGACAACGTGGCTGAACACGCAAGAACAGGACGGAATATTCAAACTCATCCGACGAAGCGACAAGTGCCTAAACAAATATGGAGACCATGCCAAAAATAAATTATGTACTATCAGTTGGCTGTATGAAATCAGATGTACACGTTGAAGTGCAGGTTTTATAACCTCGTACATATCGTGACCTTAATCTCACTGTGTTTCATATTTACACGAATCTGTGAACTTTTTTATAAATGGTACTTTTACTGATTACGGAAGTCTTCCTTAGGACCCGGACCCTGGCTCTTGAGACTGTAGCAAGTGTTTAGGACTGCCTGATGTTATACGAGGCTGCGCCGCTCCCGCCATCCCCTTTAGGTTGGGCTAGGCCTCCCTTCCGCAGCCTGATCAATAAGCGGGGGTGCGTGCCGCAGCAGGGATACGCATTTTTCGGCAGAACCCCCTCCCCTCCTGCCGCTCCCACGGGAAGCGCGGCGAGGTACGTCACTACTCCAGGACAGGTAGGTAGGATTATCATCGTCGTCACCCTGTGTTCTGCCCAACGGGTTTCACATGGCTGTTCTGTGTGCCCTCCTCTTCACGACCATATATACTGAAGAGCCAAAGAAACTGCTATAGACATGCGTATACAAACACAGAGATATGTAAACATTCAGAATACGGCGCTGCGGACGGCAACGTCTATATCAGCCATCAGGTGTCTGGCGCAGGCGTTAGATCGGTTACTACTGCTACAATGGCAGGTTATCACGATTTAAGTGAGTTTGAACGTGGTGTTATAGTCGGCGCACGAGAGATGGGATACAGCATCTCCGAGGTAGCGATGAGGTGGGGATTTTCCCCTACGACCTTTTCACGAGAGCACCGTGAATATCGGGAATCCGTTAAAACATCAAATCTCCAATATCGCTGCTGCCGGAAAAAGATCCTGCAAGAACGGGACTAACGACGACTGAAGAGAATCGTTCAACTTCACAGAAGTGCAACCATTCCACAAGTATCTGCGGATTTCAATGCTGGGCCATCAACAAGTGTCAGCGTGCGAACCATTAAACGAAAAATCATCTTTAAGGGCTTTCGGAGCCGAACACCTATCGTGTACCCTTGCTGAGTGAACGACACAAAGTTTTACGCCTCGCCTGGGCCTGTCATCACCGACATTGGACTGTTGATGATTGGAAACATGGTGCCTGGTCTGACGAGTCTCGTTTCTAACTGTATCGAGCGGATGGACGTAAACGGGTTTGGAGACTACCTCATGAATTCATGAACCCTGCATATATTCCGGATAAAAACCTCACGTAATTAATGGACGCCCCCAAAGGAAGATATTACCACCTCTTTTAGGGGGGTTCAGAGGACAATGCATGGAATAAACACACAATGACCACTCAAGAAATAGTTCAGATTAAGTCATGAACTATTACCAGTGTTAGATCTAGGAATTTTCGGAGTCGGGGTAAAAACTGTACATTGCCGCCCCTTCAAACAATATTTTTTCGCCCCCAGATTCCTTCCTACACGGGGGCTCGAACCAGATACCCCCGCCCCGGACGCTAGTGACGAGGCAGTTCCGCAGCTGACGACTCGACTGCTGTCATTAAGCACTGTTCCATCGTGAATCAACTTTGTTCAGCTGACGTCTCTGACGAAAACCTCAGACGAGATAATAAGCCTGTCGTGTTTACGACCTAATTGATGCGGCCGAGTCGTTCCACAGGTCATAAACCACACACACGCTGCTAGAAACAATCTCGCGACACACACGAAGTAGTAATGCTCATACAAAGGAAACAGAGTACAAAACACTAGTGCGTCCGCATTTGGAATACTGTTGTGCAATTTGGAATCCGTATCGCAAGGGATTGATTGACACGTTAGAGAAAGTACAGAGGAGAGCCGCTCGATTCGTGACCGCTAGTTACAGTCCTTACGGAAGTGTCACAGAGCTGATACGTGGGTTAGGCTTGGATTGTTTGGCGGACAGACGACGTCGTTTTCGTTTGAATTTGTTGGAGAATATGCGAAAATCTTTAATTTGCGAGGGTAGCGATTCTTCCGCCAACCTATTTAGGTCGCAATGACAGGAGGGATAAGATTCGAGAAATAAGATGCCGTACTGATACATTTATGTATTCTTTCTTTCCTCGTTCTGTTCGGGATTGGAATGCACTGAATTAGGATTGGTGCTTAGCACCCTCTGCCACCCACAGTAATTGTGAATTGCAGAGTATAGAAGTAGATGTAGATACAGTGAATAACACGACGGCTTCTTCAACAACTGGAATAATTATATACTTCCTACTCGTGAACTTAGAATTTTATTGAAGAATTGGATAAAGAAGCCGATAGTTTACGTAAAATAAGTCGGAATAATATGATGGAGAAGCAATCACCATAGCACACTACCACTGTACTTGTCTCAAGAACAGAAATAATTTGCAACATGTTTAAAAGTAGAAATTAACTAATGGTGTTGAGGAGGGGGGGGGGGAGTTAACCGTAGTAGACTACGTGCCACGGTTCCTCCGGCAGATTTTTGTTTGTGGCTTAAAATTATGTCAATTTCTGCGGATATCTTACGTCGATACCGTTTTCACATAATAGTTTTGCTGTCCTTTCTTAACTGGCTGCGAGAGAAACAAAGCCTGAGTGACCAATATAACATTACAGAGACTCACACACGCTATCCATCTGTCTGGCACCGTTCGGTTAATTTTCAAAATTTCGTGAAAAAATATGTTATTTAACTCAAAAAAGTATCACACGTTCTTACTAATGATACATAGTATTTCCTTTCCAAATTTCATCAAGCTCGGTTTAGCTGTTCAGCCGTGAAAACATAACAGAGAGGCAGAGTTACTTACACATTTATAATGTTACTGTAGATCGTTATTATTATGTCTGAATGAACCCTAGCAGACCACTCAAAGACTTGATCCTCATCGTAGTTTGTAATTAAGAATTTGTCCAATAATTCCTGTGAGTAGTTAGTACTTGGGATTGGAGCAATGTGCTGAGCTTAAGTGGTAGCATCTGTCCGTGATTCACGTGACTTGTTTTTGATAAAGAGTATTCTTGTCAGTGAAATGTGTAGTCTATGACGCGGCGATTGGGGTCCGTCCCAGCATTCGAATAGGTGACTTCGAAAAAACTGTCTAGGAATCGCAATGAGGACAGTCGGTAGGCGGGACCAGGAGTCGAACCCGGTCCCGTTGTACCTCCCTGACCCTGTCTGGTGGCGCACCCACACTGGCGATACATATACCACAACCAGCAGAAGATTAAAATACCAGGAGTGAGAAAAAAAACTTTCATAAAATAGACTAAAAAAATACTGCTGACCGTTCAAGCGATCGGTTATGCAGCTGTCTTTCATTTAGCGGTTTAACTAGCAAGGCAGCCGCACTCACCCGGCCTTTAGTCTCGTACTGACGTAAACTTGACGTACCTGCAAATAAAAACAGAACAAAAACTCATTAATACACCAACAAATTGGAAACTTATAAAAGAGCGTGTAGTAAGAACGTCTTCTAAGGGGACGTGCACAAACTACGTGGCTCGGTCAAGGGGTGGGGTGGGGAGGGGAGGAGTTGGCTGGAAGCCTACGCTGGGCTACATGGGGGGAGGGGTTCCGAGCCAGGCCAATTAGCTTTCCTTTCATAACATTTTTCACACTTAAAATGTGGAACAGAACACACAACAGCATGTGAATATTTATTTCCCTCAGTTAATTATCTCCGTATGTAATTTACGACAGTCTGACAGGAGAAAACAGTACAAAGTGTCTTCAGAGGAAAACGCAACGTGCTACGGAGGGGGGGGGGGGGTTAAGGCAAAAGCCACGTAGGGCTACGTGGGGGGGAAGGGGATTTACAGGAGGCCAAAATGGAGCTACGTGGTTTATGCACGCTCCCTTAAAGTTAGCATCATGAGTGAGGTTCGGACCTTTATGGCCAAGAAAATAGAGAAATATGAATGCAAATATGATTTATAAAAAGGTAAATATGAACCAAAAATGACATAATATGACTAATCATTTAAATTTATTAAGCATCACAACATGCTCAATTGCACATCATTTATTTTATCTAGTAGTGTCACTTTCACGTAGGAAGCATAATTTGCTTCCGTGCACTCACTGCACCGTTAGGAAATTAAATCTTAAATAGTTTTGTTGAAGTCACTTTAATTTACAGAAAATAACTCTTTCGTACGTACGTATAATACTCATCTCCAAATTCCTTTAGGTAATTCCATAACCTCGAACTTTAAGAAGAAAAAAAAATAATAAGCATGGTGGCACTCACTGATGCACTACGGATTTAACACTGACCGAGGAATTATTTTCAAAAGCGACAATGAGACATTGAGTGACGACACAGGCATGCTGATGATGCATTGTTGAGATTAAAAGGCGGGCGGAAGATTAATGTTTAGAGAGTGACAATAATGTGTAACTTTAATTGTTGGCTGATGAATTCTGACCAATTCAGTGACAATTAGTTTTGTTTGTTTCCTCCAGTAGGAGTACAGTTCTGTCAACAATTATCTCAATTTCTTCTCATCTATTACTTTTAGTGAATTACCGGTACCGAGCGTGGTGGTGTAATGGTTAGCGTTCTGGCCTCGCATTGGGGAGGACGGCGGTTCGAATCCCCGTCCGGGCATCCAGATTTGGGTTTTCCATGGTTTTTTCAAATCACTACAGGTGAATGCCGGGATGTTTCCTTCAAAAGGCCATGGCCGATTTCCTTCCCATTCCTTGCCCCCCATCCTTTCCCGTCTCTAAAGACCTAGTTGTTATAGGAGAAGTTAAGCAGTTAAGAAAAAAAAATCCCGGTATCATTAAAAATTACTAGATTTTTCCTCACAATGTGACGATATTACCAAAAATATTATTGTAATATGACTAAAACTGGGAAAATGGCCTGAGTATGAATTTATATGCTATATAAAATACATTTAAATACAGCCAGAAATTTTCAATCTGCGTTTAATTCAGCATTTCAGCTCAAACAAAAAGGCAGGGAAAAAATATGATTTGTGATGAAAATCCGAACCCTAATCTTGAGGAAGTTACCATCTGGAAAACCAATTTACACAATATAAGAACAAACGAAACTAAAACACAACCTGATCATATACAGTTAGTATCGAGCGTATGAGTAACCCCGTATGTTTTCAAAATGTCTCGAGGATTCATAAATCCAAAATGGAAAATATGAATAAATTTTTTTTAACTACTAGTGCAAACTTAAATTTCTTATAAAAACCAAATACTGGAGGTAGAAATCCAGCCGATATTCTCGCGTTTAATCATTCCAGCATAAAAACTATAATGTGAATTTTATTATGGACTTACTTAAGAACCTGAAATTTGTTCCTAGTGTGATTATTATTCTATATTTCAACGAAAACCACATCTAATATACTTTACAGGTTGCGAACAAAATGTGCAGAGGTTTTCATGTTGACGCTACTTTACCGTATATGAAAAATGCTCTCAATTTACAGTACCTTGCATTCCAAACTATTTATCATAACTTTGGATAGTAAATGAACTGCAAATACTTTCCTGTTGAATATCTTCGGTGAGTTGCACAAGACTATCTGGTTGATCGCTTTCACCGGATAAACCAACTGTTATTGTCCCCGACATAGATATAATTACTATCCCGCAGGTTGAGTAAATAATTGGTGAAACACGCCTAACGTAACAAGAGAACCAACTAAAAATTAGAAAAAGATCTTCCAATCTTACGCTAATTGTTTCACTTTATGATGAATTAAAACACTGCAAGAAATTTGTTGACTGTAACTAAAAGTGATGAATGGGTGATATTGTAGATCATAATTAACCTTCATCCATCGTGTTGATAGTCCCAGATACTTTGCGGGATCTATTATATTCTTTGCTCCGAAACACTTGTGCCTGCATTGTACTCTGCCGTCAGATCTGCCACAGATCGCCGCCTACCCCGCTTTACAGAGCGGACAAGCCTCCGACCTCCACGTTCTGTGATGAGGCGTGGACGTCCACCACCTTGTCGCCCAGTCGTGGTTTCACTGTCCTTCAACCACTCTAGATGCTCACTACAGTAGCACGCGAACAGCCGACCAGCCTCGCCGTTGCCGAGATGCTCGTTCCCAGCTGCCGCGCCCATAAACCACCGGCCCGTAATTTAAGAGAATTGCGTGACCTGTGCGTAGACATCTGGTGCCAGACAACTCCGAAAACCTAACAAGGGCTTGCCGAATCGCAGCTGTATTGCGCTCTATAGATGGACCAACGCACTAATAAGCAGCAGGTCATAATGTGTTCATCGTGGAAAACATTGTTATAATTCTTTCTCATGTAGTTAGTCTCTCACAGCTGCCGTAAGGGAGGTGTGTTAAAGATAAGGACGATACTTTTTCCGAACTTTTACAACCGTACAATTAATATCGCATCCACAACCCGTGTCTACATTGCTACAGCAATTAGCTATCCACGTATTAAGTCAAGTTTACTGCAGCGAGACACGAGTAAAGTTGCGAGGCACCAGATTATGCCCGGAGCGTAATAATCCTGTGAGAGACAAGCCAAGCTGCGGAACGGAGATGCAAACTGATGGGGGCCATCCATAAATTACGTGAGGTGTTTTTCCGGATTTCTGGACCCCTCCCTCCCCCTCTGGAGAGACTTCGTGAGATCTGGTCCGACCCCCCCCCCTCTGGTGAGATCTGGTCCGTGAGGCCCCCACCCCTAGAAATTGCCCTGGGAACTTTTTGAGACCTTTTTTTTTATCTCACCCTTCCAAAGCCGTTACACCCCCACTTTTCGACGAAAACCCCCCCTAAAAATCGACTTTTGCGTCATTTGTAGATTTTTTTGTTTTTAGCTCTACAGTCCAAAACAAATTTCGAAACACAACTTCACGTGACATTTCCGTTGACCCCCCTCACACAGGATCCCTCCCCCCTCAAATATTTCACCTGACGTAATTTATGTACGCACCCATGTTACATCCGGGGCTATACGGCTCGTCGACGTCGAGGTCATTAGAGTCGGGAGCGCATTGGGGACAGCGTACGGAAAGAAATCAGCCATGGCCTTTTAAAGGAGCAATCCCGGTGTCTTTTTTTTTTACTTATAGCTTTATACCTTGTCAACGTCGGGGTCATCAGAGGCGGAAAAGGACTGAGGACAATAAACGGGAACGAATTCGGTCATGGCCTTTTGAAGGAGGCATCCCCGCATTCACCTGGAGTGATTTTGGGAAACCATGGATGCTCGTATGGGGATTCGAACCCGCGTCCTCCCGAATTCGAGGCTAATCTCTGTCTTCCTCTACAGTTCTCACCTTCGACTGTTCCCTCCGCTAACTAATTAACCAATCCAGCATGTCTCAAAATACAACCCGCCATCCTGTCCCCTCTTTCCGTAAGCTTCTTCCAAAAACTATTTTCCTCACACATCATTTCCAAAACACATTTATTTCGTACTTTATCTGTCCACTTAATTTTCAGTATTCTTCTGGTGCACCACATTGCAAATGCTTCAATTTTCCTTCTTTCTGGTATTCCTAAAGTCCATGCTTCGCTACCATAAAGTGCTGCGATCATCACATAGATTTTTAAAAATTTCTTTCATAATCCTATACCAATACATGAAACTAAAAGATTTTTCTTTTTCAAGAAGGTTCTAAGCTGGTGCCACTCTGTTTTTAACGTCATTCCTGTTTCGGCCATCAGCTGTAATTTTACTTAGTAAGTAAAAAATTCACTAACTGCTCCTATTGCATCTTCTTCTATCTCTATGCTATTATTATCATCATTTCTAAACTAAACTTTGCTGAATAAAAATAGGTCGAGTTAAAATTGAGTTTTGGTTTCGTCCGTGAACTGCTAGTTAAGGCAATATTTATCTGACACTGACGGTAGTTTATCGTTGACGGACTTAATGATGACTCTGTTTGAAGGCCACGACATGTTCATGTCATTAACACCACCTGTTGTTATCATAACTTTTACGATCGGCGATAAACAGATACGAGCTTTTTATTAACAATGTCAGCATGCGATAGGCGCCTGATAAACACTGACCAATCAACATAGCCACAGTATGAATGTCGAGGTCTATTATAACGGGTACTCACACACTGCAGTAACGACTTGATGGTTGGCCGTATCTTACAGTTGTTTTAAAAATATTTTAAATGTAAAATCGGTCACTTACCAACTGTACCTAATACCGAGTTAGGAGGTGGGCGAATTTTCCTTCTTACCTAACATTCGGGAGGACGGGAGTCAAATCCCGTCCAGCCATCCTGACTCGGGTTTTTCGTGGTTTTCCTCAGTCACTCCAGGCGAATGCCGGGAGTGTTACCTACAAGACCACGGCCGACCTCCATCCCCCTTCCTCTCGTTTAGGTTTAAGTAGGCGAAAACAGTCCCCGAGAGCCTCCAGCAGCCCGCCTCCCAGGCTTCACCTGTGAGGAATGAAACCTAGACGAAACTGTACCTATTCAGGTGTAGAACAATATCGCTCTCTAAACTTGGCATTCGGGGGGATGGGGATTCATATCCCCGTCCGACTATCCCGACTTACGGATGGGGAAATAAAAAAATGTATCGATAAATATGGTATCAATATTTACAAACAGTATCGATATACAGCGTGTTACAAAAAGGTACGGCCAAACTTTCAGGAAACATTCCTCACACACAAACAAAGAAAATATGTTAGGTGGACATGTGTCCGGAAACGCTTACTTTCCATGTTAGAGCTCATTTTATTACTTCTCTTCAAATCACATTAAACATGGAATGGAAACACACAGCAATAGAACGTACCAGCGTGACTTCAAACACTTTGTTACAGGAAATGTTCAAAATGTCCTCCGTTAGCGAGGATACATGCATCCACGCCCCGTCGCATGGAATCCCTGATGCGCTGATGCAGCCCTGGAGAATGGCGTATTGTATCACAGCCGTCCACAATACGAGCACGAAGAGTCTGTACCTTCCTGCAATTGGGCCAACTGGCGGTGAATCGAGGAAGTACAGTACATACTAACGAAACTAAAATGAGCTCTAACATGGAAAGTAAGCGTTTCCGGACACATGTCCACATAACATATTTTCTTTGTTTGTGTGTGAGGAATGTTTCCTGAAAGTTTGGCCGTACCTTTTTGTAACACCCTGTATATCGATAAAAAATATGGATACGTCAATATATCGATATTTTTGCCTAAATCCGGTAATTATCTAAAAATATGTCCAAAATATTTAAGAAAATTCGGAAAATTGAAGACACATGCAGAAATTACGGATTTTTTTTATTAATTTATCTATTTTTGCAATCTGTCAGTCTGATGTAGCCTTCAAAAGAAATTTCTGTTCTCTATGTTCCCCAGTCAATGTGCTCCTGTTGTCTGGTGCCGCCAAGTTAACTGCAGAAGCCACTCTTTCGGACGACACAGAAGAGACTTGGCATATCAGGTACTTCGTCAACGCATTAACTTCTATTCATCAATGAAAACTCCCTCAACATCGCAACAGGGAAGTTTAATCATATTCTTCAACTATAAAATTAACCTAACCGGTAACATTTTTAACCTGTTAACCGTTAGCCTGTTAAATTACGACGAATTTACTTTTTTTAAAGGCGCTTTCAGGATATCTGTTATGTACTTATATTTATCCAAAGTATATGTAATCTAGCATCACAAAGATAATACGATCTATTCGCACGGCAACTCTGTGACAGAACTTGCCGCAACCAGAGATACTAATAGCACTGACAATTCTATTAGTTTTATAAATAGATAAAAATCACAATAAGAAATACAAAAAAGAAATCACAACGACGAAATACACGCAAGAAACATAATAGCCCAGCGACATTGAAGACGCACGCAACGTAAAAACAAAATAAAATGTAATTTATAATATAACAATAGTAGATATTTGTGGACACTGATATAACACACCACATCGAATGAATATAAATTTTTAAAAAAAAGGGATTTAGTATGTTGGTTTAAACGAGATACACACCTTTATTTTAGTGTTCTGACAACTCATTTCTTCACGAAGATTAACTAAATACAAATATTATTAAATAATGCCCCAGATCCATTTGAGATCAAAACTGGAGTAAGGCAAAGTGACGGACAATCCCCGCTAATGTTCAACTGCGTCTTGGAAAATGTCATCAGGGAATGGCGGAAAGTGATGTGTCAGTCAAACATCCTAAACAGAATTAGACTAGGACACCAGAAGAATGTCTGCTTTTGCGGATGACATTGTGTTCTTTGCAAGAGATCTGGAGGCTGCAATCAAACAGACAGAAGTCTTGGAGGAAACAGCTGAGAAAGCAGGAATACAAATATCGTTTGAGAAAACGGAATACATGAACATAGACGCAAAAGACGGCACACTGACAATGAAAACTAAGTATGTGTATATTAAAAGAACACAGAAGTCCAAATACCTTGCTGAAATTTTGACTCCAAATGTTAATGGAAAGGCTGCAGTTGTAGATAGGCCGAGAAACCATGGAAACAGCTTTCAGGATTTGTCAAAAGACATACAAATCAAAATTACTCCCCCATCAGGCGAAATACTAGCACTATAGTACGGCAGTGAAGTCAGAGTGTTTATACGCAGCAGAAACACTAGCCAGAAAGGGATTGACAGAAATAGGAAAGAAAGTTTCTAAGGAAAATCTTGGGACCAAAAAAAAGTGACAGTAAGCGAATTTAGATCGAACCAAGAATTATACGACAAGTTTGAAAAGGTATCAAACACATTTAAGAAAAGGAGATTAGATTTCTATGGACATATCAAGAGATGGAACCAGAAAGAATTGTAAAGAAAATACTCAACTATCAGGAGAACAGGAAGACTCAAGTTCCATGGGTGAAGGAGGTCCATCAGGATCTGAAAAGAGGTGGGATCAGCAAGGAAGACATACAAGACAGGGAATTATTCAGAGGAAAAGTTGCGGAGGTAAAGGATCTGACTGCAGGAAAAGCAATCACGAAAAGGAGGGAATTTTCAAAGGAAGAAAAAGCAAGAGTGAGCCAGAGAATGAAAGAGTACTGGCGACGGAGGAAAAAAACTCAGAAGAGGAAATGAAGTTGCGTAGTCGTAGTCTATAGAAGGCTGAAAATAAAAAAACGCCCAAATTCTCTAGTATGTAGCAGCTTGTCTGGCCGCTGTTAATTCAGCTACGTGACGTCACGGCGTCACGGACACCTTGACCAAGCTTTGCCTTGTATTTGTGTTAATGATTACTACCGTGCGCGTGCGCGCTATGAAGCTCACGCAGTTTGTTACGCGTGCGTGTGGGTACAGACAGTTGATTCAATGTCCACGGTAGGCCGTATCAAGATGGCGGCTGATTTCCGGTGCTGAATATGACGCGCTCGTGGGCAATGTGTCAGCGCAATACGAGATACAGCTCACTCTCTCTAGACGGTGTCTTGCTTAGCGTCTTCTTTATTGAGGCCAAATGGCACGTCTGTTTCATTTCAAAGCCGTAACAGTGATATAAAAAAATAATACAGCCTGCAATGTCGCCACTCCATATTAACACTTTCCATTCTGCTGAACGAATAATCTACACGAAATATTACCTGAACGATCACAGATATCACCATTACTATCATATATATGGAGCAGTATGTTAGCTCAGAGAGAATTCAGACAAAGGTATGTACACATACATATGTGTGTGTATCGGTATACATCTTCTTCTTCTTCTGCGGTAGTCAATCCTGGGATTGGTCTTCGGCAGTCTTCCATTCAGCTCTAATCTCTGCCCTCCACTTCATATCTCCTGCAGCCAACATCTTCCATTATCTGCTGGATGTATTTTAAACGTGGTCTTCCTCGATATCTCTTTCCTTCTACCATTCCCATTCCCCATTTTACTAACCTCTCATGTCTTAAGATATGTCCTTCGCGTTTTTATACTCTTCCATATTGAGTTATACTCGGCTGCCTTCTCAAAACTTTCCTCATTAGTAATCTTGTCCCTCCAGCTAATCTTTTAACATCCTTCTGTAGCACCAGAAGTTCGTTCTTCTAAATCGTTGGCACGCGAGCAGTCCGAATTTGATTCTCTTTATCTGATGCAACAAACTTTTTTAAAGATTCAGAATCTTTACCTAGCTTAAAATCGGAACAGTGATTGGCAAAGATCACGTCATTTCTCCCCTTCAGAAAACATATCGACAGCTCAGTTATACACTTTTTGTTTGTTTGTATTTGCCTATTTGTTTTTTTATATGTGCTTTGTATTTGTTTATATACGCAATAATAAAAAAAAACTTTCTCAAATCTTCTATCCAAATTTCTATTTCTTGTACAAATTGTGCTCTGTAAATTTTAATGTTAATCAAAAGCAAAACTACAAAATAACTCTTTATGTTGTCCAAAATACTTACCTCGTTAAAAATATCAACAATTAACAGTACATAACTAATATTATAATAATGTACGCGCAGCACATTTGTATTTATATATTTTCCTTTGTAGCGGAACGAATTCAAATAAAAATTCCGAGAAATACAAGACACACGATGTTCACGTGTCAATATCAGATTCAGTGAAACCTTCGCGGGAGTGCAGCGGGATAGTGTGGTAAACTGACGACGTTTCGACAACCTGCTGGGTTGTCGTCATCAGGTCTATTTTAGATACTATTGCTTGAAATCACAAAACAGTCTGTTTCAAGCAATAATATCTAAAATAGACCTGATGAAGACAACCGAGCAGGTTGTCGAAACGTCGTCATTTTACGACACTATCCCGCTGCACTTCCGTGAATATTTCACTGCGTCAATACGCCGGGAATGTCTACACTCTAATATATCAGACTCATTTAGTCGCTGTGTGAACCGTTCCAGTTCCCGCATAGTGCGTCGTATTTGTTCTTTTATCGAATCAAACTGACAGCCATACGACAAATGCGTGTAAGGAAACGAATTATCTACTTGGAGTCAGGCGAGTTAACCAGTAACGAATACATACTGTTTGCTACAGCTCTATTTTGTAATGACGCGAAGCTGTTGGCAGCAGTAATACCATCAGCTTAAGACACTCCTGCCCGATGTTCCTGGAGTATGGAATGGCGCTGGCAGACCCCGTGGGGTGTATAACAGTATCGACCCCAACTGAGTCCCTCAGGAACACTTCCGACCCAGCACCGCCGTGGTACAGGGAATTACTAGCGGCAGGTCCGACTGACTCATACGCAGGGTCCCGTATCGACTAGCACCGCGCCTCATGCTAGCTCCGACGCCCAACGAACTGACGATTTTCTCGATTCGCAGCCCAGCGTCGGTCAATAAGGGGCCATCCATAAATTACGTCACACGAATTTCATGATTTTTGGACCGCTCCCTCCCCCCAAGTCACCGGTTCTCACATTTGTGGGACTCCCCCCCCCCCTCTCCTGGCGTTACGTCACATATTTTGCAATTTTAAATTTATAAATTAAAACAGCACTTCCAAAATGATTTATGTATTTCTAGCTAAAAAAATCATATCAACAATAAATCAAACATTTAAGAAAAAATAAAAAAAAATATATAATAATCGAATTAATGGTACAAAATTGAGTCGTCTTGTGTCCACGGATTTTGAACCCATTTCTTGATACTGTTTATTATTGGCGTAATAGTCACTTCATCCTTGGATCGATAGTATTGGAAAAAATCGATGTGTCAACATCATCTTCATCTTCCGCCACGAGCCAAAAAGTGATACAAATTATGCATGTGATGTCACAAAGTCCCCCAACCCTTGTCACACGATGTCACACTTTGTTGACCCCTTCCCCCCCCCCCCTCAAGGTGTGATGTAATTTATGGATGGCCCCTAATTTACAACCACTCAAGTCCCCAGCACGCATAATACAGTGGACTCCTCGGAAGTTTTCCTTATGGTTAGGGTTTTACGCCTCGTTTACGCAGAGGTCATTTAAAGCGGGAAAGCGCTGGTGGCAAGGAAAGGGCAGGATTTCAGCTATGGACTTTTGAAGGAACCATACCGGCATTCGCCTGAATACCGAAACCTCCCGAATGCGAGACCAGCGCGTTTACCCCTCACCCGCCACACTCGAAATGAAGGGAAAATCCTGAAAGAACCACCAATAATGGAAGATGATGCACCAAAACAAGCATAAACGGCAACTGGTGGTGATTTATTGGACTATAGTAATTGCTTGCGGTATGTAATCACTAAGGCCCAGATTCTTAGGTTCAAACCTATTTTGTTCCCACCCCAATATTCTCGAAATTTTAATTTTCTTTTTCGTCTTTTGTATAAATTAATAATATTCGCAAAATTAATAAAACCTATGTTACGACGGGGTGTAAGGGTTTGGGAGAGACTATACTAGTCTTTTCCAACCAAATGTCAACCTCTCCTTCACGTGGTGCACCCTGTTTGCACGGACGAGGCTCTGGCGACTGAAAGATTCCCGGTATAAGGAGTCACCCACTGCTTGCCAACGGCCTCCGAAAGGAGGGCGGAAGAGCGGGGAGCGGTTCAGGGCACCCTCTTGCCCTTGGGGTTGGAAACGGCCCCTAAAGGCGGATGAATCAGAAATGATCAACGGCATGGGGATGCAGAAGGCAACGGGAAACCACTGCATTAAAGACCCAAAGGGTATCCCTAGGACATGTAATCCTCTCAAATTACATATAGATACTTTTATGGCATTTGTTGATTTAGAAAAAGCTTTTGATAATGTTAGGTGGGACAAGATGCTCAAAATGTTAAAGAAGTCAGGTCTAAAGTATCGAGATAGAAGAATACTCTATAAACTATGTAAGAATCAAGTGGCTGTAATAAAAGTAGAGGATCACGAGAGACATGCATCAGTTAAAAAAGGTATGAGACAAACTTGTAGTCTACCCCCGTTAATATTCAACTTGTATGTAGAAGAAGCAAAGAAGAAAGTCAAAGAAAAATTTCCATGTGGCGTAAGTTTTCAGGGAGAAAAAATCAGTATGCTACGATTTGCTGATGACATTGTCTTGTTAGCAGAGAGGGCTGAGGATATTGGGAAGTTACTGAATGGCATGATCAAAATACTGAAGGAAGATTTTGGACTGAATATAAATCAAAGTAAGACAAAAGTGATAAAATGTAGCAGAAATGATACCAATACTAGTTGATTAAATATAAAAATAGGATCGGATGCAATAGGAGAAGTAAGTGAATTCTGTTACTTAGGAAGTAAAATTACAACCGATGGCCGAAGCAGGAATGATGTTAAAAGCAGAATAGCAGTAGCAAAAAGAGCCTTCATGGAAAAGAGAAACCTTTTAGTTTCAAATATTGATCTAGGAATTAGAAAGAACTTTTTAAAACTCTATGTGTGGAGCACCGCACTTTACGGTAACGAAACACGGACTTTTGGAATAACGGAAAGAAAGAAACTTGAAGCATTTGAAATGTGGTGCTACAGAAGAATGCTGAAAATTAGGTGGACAGACAAAGTAAGAAATGAACGAGTTTTGGAAATGATGGGTGAGAAAAGAAGTTTGTGGAAGAAGCTTACAGAAAAAAGAGACAGGCTGGTAGGTCATATTTTGAGACATGCTGGATTGGATAATTTGTTATTGGAGGGAACATTCGAAGGTAAGAACTGTAGAGGAAGACAGAGATTAGAATATATGAAGCATATAATTGAGGACGTGGGTAGTAAGGGGTATGTAGAAATGAAGAGGTTAGCACAGGATAGGAAGGGATGGAGGATTGCATCAAACCAGTCGAAAGACTGACGACAGCAAAAAAAAAATATTACGACCTAAAATGACCTAATTCGGTTTTGAGAACTTAAAAGGACCTAATTCGATGTACAGTACTGATCCAGTCAGATTGTAATTTTGTTACTTTAATAAAACAAATGATCGACCGTATTAGCTGGCGGTATCGGTCTGGTGTCTCAGTGGTTAAGGTGGCTGAGAAAGGTCCGCGGTTCGAATCGCTGTCTCGGTGTGGATTTTCATAGATCCTTAACCCGTCCTTCCCCTCTGGCACAGCTTGCTGTGTAATGTGATGTACGCCACAACGCTTCCGTGGTTCGGATTCCACGTTAAACTGTGGGTCCCCTGTACCCGGCAGGATTGGCGGGTTAACTTAAGGCGGCTACGACAGATGAGGAATGCGCAGCCAATAGAACCCCTGTCATCAGGGCATTACGACCACACGGAATTATTATTATTATTATTATAGCTCAGTGGTAGGAGACGTGGGTTAGAAATCTGGACACGGGAGACGCCATGGGTTCGAACCCCACCGTCGGCTGTTCTGAAATGGTATTCCGTAGTTCTCATTTTCACCTCAAGGTAAGTTCCGAAACAGTACCTTATAGACAGGCAACGGCCGCTTCCTTCCCCCTTTCCTTCTAAAAAAATGTCCTTTTCTTCTTCTACATCGAAATTTTATTTCCTTCTTCTACGTCGATAGAAGTTAATGTCACTTGGGTGATCCGGCCAGTCACCATTCCCAGTGTTATCTATGACGGTGTCATGTTACAAGTTTTAAATGAGTGGTTTTAAGTCTACAATAAAGATACAATGTATTGAACACAACAGAGGCTTTTTTTTGTCTGTCGTCAGTCTTTCGACTGGTTTGATGCAATCCTCTATCCCTTCCTATCCTGTGCTAACCTCTTCATTTCTACATATCCCCTACAACCCACGTCCTCAATTATCTGCTTCATATATTCTAATCTCTATCTTCCTCTATAGTTCTTACCTTCGACTGTTCCCTCCACCAGCAAATTAACCAATCCAGCATGTCTCAAAATATGACCTCGTTTCTGTAAGCTTCTTCCACAAACTTCTTTCCTCACCCATCATTTCCAAAACTCGTTCATTTCTTACTTTGTCACTCCACTTAATTTTCAGCATTTTTGTGTAGCACAACATTTCAAACGCTTCACGCGTGTTTTAATGTGAACGAACAATGTGATGTTGCAAGTTTTAAATGCGTACTTGACATTATATTATAAAGTCACAATGTTTTTAACATAATGGCAGTATATATATATTGCGTGTTTTAAATTTTATTTCCCTTAGCAATGTGTAAATCCCTAAATGAGAATTTTAAAGACCTATAAAAGCCTAAAACGTGAAATAAGTAAGCCTATATTTAGTTTTTTAGATCCTAAAAATCCGGAGCTTAGTAATCACTTGCGGGAATTACGCTCTTGTTGGTCTCCCGCCTATAGGTGACATGTAGTGCGTATGAGCGTTAGCCACGTCAGCTACGGGGCTCGCGTTACACGGAACAGCTGTGTGCGAAGCATACGGGCGAATGACTGCCCGCATAAATGCAGACAACGGGACCACTTGTTGGCTACAGCCCCGTGCATACTTCTGTCAACGGCTCTCGATTGGTTTAACGCAGTGTTTTTCAAACTGAGGGTCGCGAACCCCAGGGGTTAGCGGTCGTAAGCCAGGTAAATGTAAACATTTTCAATGAGAGGGCTGCACCTGTTTATTTTTTAATAAATTGTTGAATCATGGTTGCATTTTAGATACAAAAAAAAAAAAAAAAAAAAAAATCACTGGAGTCTATTTCTCTTCTTTCCACCATATTCCAGGTACTTGTCATCGTAAAGTGTATTTCTTTTCTGTTTTGATTTGCTTCCGCCACTGCCACTTGTAGCAGACTTGGAGGACAACTGACTGCACTGAACGAAAACAAACTGTTGCTATGTGGCCGCTGACTCCACCTTCTCGCTTCCCGCAGAGTGATCGCGACTACCTCGCACAGCATTTGATTTCTCGACGAGTAGGTATAGTATCAATACAAAGAAATTAAATACGTCGTTTATTAAATCACTGACATAGTTTTATTACATAATACCTGCGAGGTCACCAAAGATTTTTTTAATCTTCTTATTTTTTAACAGACATACGGAATCGCCAAAATGTTTTTATTTGTAAAGGAATCGCGCGTTCAAAAAAGTTGAAGAACACTGGTTTAACGTAATCTTCCATGTGTTCTTTACATCTACATCTATACTCTGCAAATCACAAATACTGTGGGTAGCAGAGGGTGCTAGGCACTAATCCTAATTCGGTGCATTCCAAACCCGAATAGAACGAGGAAAGAAGGAATACATAAATGTATCAGTACGGCATCTTATTTCTCGAATCTTATCCCCCCTGTCATTGCGACGCACTGAGGCAAACTATAAGTTTCTCTTATGCATCATAACCTATGTGGTACATCCTCTTCTTCTTCTATCCGATAATGCTAGGACCCAGTGTTAGTTCCAATTCTTCGTACCTTGCTGTTTTTTCTTCCGTTCAATCCAATATTCCTTTTACTGTGTTTCTTCCTTCTCTCTTCAGCCCACTTCAGACTGGATTTCTATCTTCCACTGCCTTCTTTCTAAAGATCTCTCTTTCTTTAATTTCCTCCTCTTTTAGGTTACTTCCATCCGAATCTTTCCTGGCCTCTTGAATAGAGCTTGTTATCGATATTTTTCCCCAGTGGTACGAGGGTAGGCCGAAAATAAATGCACACATGATTGTAGAACACGAATATTTTACCGAGCGTGGTGGTGTAACGGCTAACGTTCTGGCCTCGCATTCGGGAGGACGGCGGTTCGAATCCCCGTCTGGGCATCCAGATTTGGGTTTTCCATGGTTTCCCCAAATCACTCCAGGTGAATTCCGGGATGCTTCCTTCAAAAGGCCATGGCCGAATTCCTTCACATTCCTTGCCCCCCGTCCTTTCCCGTCTCTAAAGACCTAGTTGTTATAGGAGACGTTAAGCAGTTAAAAAAAATGAATATTTATTATTCTTTATTTTTTTATTGGCTTTTTGCTGCTGAGGCCATACAGCCAGCTCAATGTGACAACTTTTTCAAGTATATTAGTTTCTAGAGTAACTTGTTGCTATCAAGTATTGACACATGGACACTACAAGACGGACACGACATTCACAGACACAACACTTAAACACCCATGCCCTCGGACGGACTCGAACCGGCGACCTTCGGCACGTGGAGCTAGCGCTCTAAACACGAATAAAACCACGTAGCAAGATTAGGCAAAAAGTTCATTAAAGTACAATTCCCCCTCTATACGCATGCGCAGGTGTGAAGCCGTTGAATTCGTCCAGCGTATTTTGAGAAGCGGAAGTATGGAGACGTGTTCTAGTGCTATGTCAACGCAAGTTCAACAGCGTGCAGTTATCGAATTTTTAACTGCTGAAAAAGTCAGCTTAACGTCGAATCTGGGCCATCGAAGCGTTCTGGCGTACATCACATTAAACTGTGTCGGAGGTAAGGTCGGGTTAAGGACATTTAAAAATCCCCGCCGAGACAGGGATTCGAACCGGGGACCTTTCAATCTTCAGTCATATACCTTAACCACTGAGGCAACAGGCCGCTGTGACACCATAAGATCTGTAATTAAGTGAGATCCTTTTAAAGTAACAAGAAGTAAGTGCCACACTGATTGTACTTTTATATAAAGCAGGGAAGTTCCTCCAAAACGCAGGAAATAAATAAAACTTTTATTCGTGCACGCGTTTCCAGTTGAAGTTGAATCTAGTTGGCTTGCGTGGTCGTAATGGTCTGGTGACAGGGTTTCTATTGGCTGCGTATTCCACCACTGTCGTAGCCTGAACCTAACCCGGTAATCCTATCTGGTATAGGATGGATCTGCAGATTAACGTGGAATCCGAACCACGGAAGCGTTCTGGCGTACTTCACATTACACAGCAAGCTGTGCCAGAGGTGAAGGTGGGTTAAGGGTCTATGAAAATCCCCACCCAGACAGAGATTCGAACCGGCGACATTCGATGTCCAGTCAGACGCCTTAACCACTGAGCAACCAGACCTCTTTCCTTCTATAACTTCATACATTTCCTCTTTCACTGCCATTAGCCTTATTATTTCGGCATTCCTTAATTTTTATTTACTTGAAATTCTTGCTCACCTTATCCATAAATCCATTTCTAATGCTTTAAACTTCTTAATATGTTTTTGGCTGATTGTGCAGGTTTCTGATTCATATAAGGTTATACTTTCCAATAATGACTTAAATATAATTCTTTTTGTTCAATTCATTACATTCTTTCAACATAGAATTTAATTGAGGCTCCAGATTTCTCTCCGACCATTAGTAATTCTTTTATTAATTTCCATGTTTGATTTTCCCTCTCTTTCTAAAATTGAAACCAAATAATAATCATTATTGTATTGGATCAATGTAAAAATCACATAGAAGATTTTTACCGAGCGTGGTGGGTGAACGGTTAACGTCCTGGCCTCGCATTCGGAAGGACGCGGGTCCGAATCCCCGTCCGGGCATCCAGATTTGCGTTTTCTGTGGTTTCCCCAAATCACTCCAGGCGAATGCCGGGATGCTTCCTTCAAAAACGCCATGGCCGAATCCCTTCACGTTCCTTGTCCCCATTCCCATCCCGCCTCTAATGACCTCGACGTCGACGAGGCGTAAAGCCATAAGTAAAAAAATTAAAAAATCGTGTTTTATTGCACGTCAGCGTCAAGATTATTGGGAGTGTGAGAGGATATGAGCGGGTGGAGGTGTAACGAATGGGAACGAATTCGGCCGAGGCCTTTTTGAAGGAACTATCCCGGCATTCGCCTGAAGGGATTTCGCAAGTCTGTATGGCCGGACGGGTATTCTAACCCGCGCCCTCCCGAATGCGAGGCCAGCTGGCTTTGACGGGTGTTGCAGCTGCCCCACCCACTGAGGCTGAAGTAGCTGTCGTGTCTGGGGTCTGTCGCGCTGTCAGCATGCTGACTTGATGAGGGTCTCCCTGTCTCCTCCAATCACAACACCAATCAGAGGGCAGACATCCCGGCGCGGGGGGCCTCTGTCTCAACTGCCTGTCGCCTCACATCACAAACCACGACCAACACCACAAAACATCCGGCTGTATGGTTTATAATCTGTTATTTGACTGAAATGCAATATGTATGTATAATTATTAGTAGCAAAATACTATTCTGCCGCGTTGCCTATCCAAATATGGCCGCAAGTATTTTTAGTTAAATTTTCAAAAAAAAAGCATTTTTCATAAAGACAATATTTTCAAAATTTTTTGTTAACTTTTTTTAAAAAAAAAAATTATAATTAATTTCAGAGAGACACATGAGACATGTAAAGAACATTAAAAGTTTGGGTTGCCCATGTAAAAGTAGCCTCAAGTAGGGGTAGCCAGCCTTGAAGTCTGACAAACGCTAAAGTCTGACAAACGCTAAACTCTATCTCGCTCGTTCGTAACTTAAACCACTACTTGCGGCCATTTTTTTATTAAGGGGGGTGTCCATAAATTACGTGAGGTGAATTGGGGGGGGGGGGAGTCCGGTGAAATCTCACCAGAGGGGAGAAGCGTTGAGGTTATGGGGTTATGGAAATTTTTTTTGGACTGTAGAACTAGGGCGATTTCTTAGGGGAGGAGGGGTCTCACAGGCCAGATCTCACCAGAGGGGGGGACCGTATCTCACGAAATCTCACCAGAGAGGAGGAGGGGGTGCGGAAATCCGGAAAAACCCCTCACGTAATTTATAGATGCCCCCTTAGGCAACCCAAAATTTTTATGTTCTTTACTAGTCTCTCTTTGAAATGAACTATAATTTATCTAAACAACAAGTGAACAAAATTTTTTGAATATTTTTTTTTGAAAATTTAACTAAAAATACTTGCGGCTCTATTTTGATGGGCAACCCGCCAGAATTGTATTCTGCTACTAATAATTATACATAAAAATTGCATTTCAATCGAATAACAGATGGACGTAGAAACCATGCAACCGAATCTTGGACCACTGAGAAGAACTTCATGAACATTACGTACTTTCTACTGGAAACATCGTCGATGCGTCTCCATCTTGCCTCTGAAACACAACCATCCTGTTTCTGCATACTACTAGTTATCTCTGGTTTCTTGATTGGGGTTGCTCTTCTAATCAGACATTAGTATCAACTTCTGCAGGTAAATGTCGCGGTCACAAACTAACTATAAATGACAACACGTCTATTGGATTTATTCCTTCATTTCTTAATAAGGGGCGTCCATAAACTACGTGGCTCGATTAAGGGCGGAGGGGCGTCCATTGATTACGTGAAGTGGTTTTTTCCTGAATCCTGGACCATCCCCCCTCTGGTGAGATTTCGTGGGATCTTGGCGTACAACCCCCCCCCTAAGATGACGTGAGATTTAGACGGGAACCACCCCCCCCCCCCCTGCTAATAGACCTCGTAGATTTTTTTAGACTTTTCCTTTGTTTTCCTCCTTCCGAGGGCAGTTACAGCCCACCCCCCCCCCTTTCTCTAAGGTCAGATTCCCCGTCATTTCTGAACTTTTTAGTGAAATTTTCGTCAACCCCCTCCCCCCAATCCACCCTAGATGAGATTTGGTATGATTTCGCCGGACCCCCCCCCTCCCTCTATTTCAACACACGTAATTAATGGACGCCCACTAAGGGAAAAAGGGGGGGGAAGGCGTCGTCCAAGCCAATCTACATAGCTTTTCAATCTTTTTTTTTTCCTCACAGTTAAAATATGGTATAGAACACACAACAGCATGTGGATATTCATTTCCGTCATTTAATTATTTCCGTATTTTAGATACCCTGTATACACTGAGTGGCCGAAAGGAGTGGAGGAGTGTGTACGGAAGAGAGGAGAGGACTGGAACAAAGTGGTGACAGAGAGGTGGTGGGATGAAAGAAGGAAATGGAGAGGCTTGTGCATGAAGCAGACCCGGCCAGAGGCTGCAAACTGTTGACGATGATGATGATGATGATGTATACTGACAGCACTGCGCATGCGTGTGACTTGTAGTCATAGCGTTCGGGTTGTACGGGTCCGGCGCATTCTAACTAACCGACTCGTGACGGCGCATTGCACGCCGATAAAACATTAGAAGTGCCGTACCTAAACTCAAATTCAATCACACATGTCACACGGATTTTACACTCCAGCGAGAGTTGGTATTCTTTTAAGGGTTTGAAAAAAACTGTTTCGATTGGGATCGCCAGTGTGTGACTACACCGCTCGGTGATAAAATTCTAAATTTGTTCCGTCAAAGTGAAGCTCAGTGCTTCTTTAGTTATGGTGCTCGCTGCAGAGTTATTTTAAGTTCAAAATGTGCTGTCAAGTGGCGCTGTACACGACGCTTATCGCAGAATCCTAAAAGGCGTCAATGAGCTATGGACCATCTTTTGTAGGTAATTCGAATGTTTAAGCGAGTTTTAGACGAGCGGACCGGATCTGAACAAAAAAAACGGGCCCGAAGAAACGGCAACCGAGGGAGAGTTCCTCCACGCTCAGTACAGCGACCAGTGCCGCCAACACAACAACAACACCGACCTGTCACTTGTCGCCATATACATACATCAGCGAAATCGAAATATAAATCCTAGTCTACAAAAAAAAAAAAAAAAAAAAAAAAAAAAAATCCCTTGAACGATAGTTAGACAATCCAGGTATACGGTCCCGGGTTTCCGCGGGCCGTTTTCAGTAGAAACCTTGAATAGAAACCTTTCTCTAATATCAGAAACTTTCTACCTCATCAGCTCTCATAAATTAACGGAAGATAGCCTTTGTTTTGTGTGCCTACTGGTACAACGGAATTTTCCGATTCTGCCGTTCGTTTATGACAGTATTCTTTTGAGTAACATTTGTTCTTAATCTATCAGGGTTTTTATATATTTTTTTAACATTTTTGTAGCTCTGTTTGCAATGGCACTGGCGCTTATTAATGAAAGAAGAAAAGGAGAAATTGAAATATCGTTCTTTGCTTGCGTCCCATAAATACTTTAATGATCTCAGTACCTCAAGCACATTGATAATTCTTTTTTTTTTTTTCTCCGGCACCTATATCCTTTTCTATTGCAAATGATAATAAAAAATTGGTTCGAAGTTTGTCATTGACGTCACTATACACTATTGCAGGTAGAATCGATGTTTGTAATTGACTCTCAATGTAAACGGATGCTAGGATTTCCCTGAAGGTCCAGTGTCCGCCCCGCTTAGTTTTCGGGATGCTTCCTCCTGGTTTTTCAGGATCTTCCTGCAGGCGTCGGGTTACATTTCGCCTCTTTTTGTCACTTGCGTCGCCCGCTCGGCTGAGCGGAGAAACTTCGCACAAGAAAGGAACGGTCCGTAGCTTCCGGCTGCCAGAGTTCAACAACAACAACAACCAGTAACGATGTCTGCAGTCCGGAGCGTGGCATCGGAGTAGGTAGGGTTACCAACTTATGTGGAAAAAATGAAGACCTTTTATCATTGTATGAGGAAAGCAAAAAGTATATGAAAGGGAAATAAAGTGTTTTTAAACATAGGAATTTATTACCGTAAATACATAAACTAATATTTGACAAATTATCACGTGACTTTTCAAGTATTAATTATTATTAATTATTTTTTGCTTATAGCTTTACGTCCCGTCTTACCGAGCGTGATGGTGTAATGGTTAGCGTTCTGGTCTCGCATTCGGGAGGACGGCGGTTCGAATCCCCGTCCGGGCATCCAGATTTGGGTTTTCCATGGTTTCCGCAAATCACTCCAGGTGTATGCCGGGATGGTTCCTTCAAAAAAGGCCATGGCCTAATTTCTTCCCAGTCCTTGTTCCCAACCCCATCCGTAAATCCGACACGAACATAGAGCTTTAACTAGCCTAATCTCGGAGGCGGAACAAAGAGTCCAGGCTCGTCTACTCGTCCCCCTATCGACCATCCTGGTTGCGGTTTTCAGGCGCAATCACCAACGCGAATCCTGGCACGGTCGCCAATGTCTGCCTCATATACCACACATTTCACAAACAAAAATACAATTGTCATGCAGAAAATAGGTTTCGCAGATGGCAGCACGAACATTTTTCCTTTAGAGTAAAGGCTCTAGATCCAACAAAACTGGTTCTAACCACATTGGGGCGTCTGATTCACTCATCCAAACAGACTGTAAGGAGACAAAAAAAAGGACGCTTCTCTCTGGATTACGTCACAGGCATCGCCGCTTTGCCAACCGTTGCGAGCCAGACAGCGTCCAGGGGGTGTCCCACGCGACGAGTTGGCAGCACTGACAAAAAACGGCAACCCGAGAACAGGATGCGACTCGACCCGGCGCTACCAACACCGCGAACATTAACCCCGAGAGGGCCCGGCGTCAATTATAAGCACAGCATCCAAACTATCGCAACGTGCAGGCAGCGCAGTAGCAACTTGACTCTGCTCAAAGACAAGCAGTAATGCCTGCTGGACCATGTTCCAATTTAAATTCTTCATCCTTCGTTGTTTTTCCTTCCGTTCAGTCCAGTAATTCTTCATCATTTCACTGTGTTTCTTCCTTCTCTTCTCAGACCACTTCGGAGCAGATTTCTTTCCTCTTCTGTCTTGGAATCCTTCCAAAATTAATACAGGGTGTTTAAAAAATGACCGGTATATTTGAAAAATCAATAAAAACTAAACAGCGATAGAAGTACACCGTTTTTTGCAATATGCTTGGGACAACTGTAAATTTTCAGGCAGACAAACTTTCGAAATTAGATACAATTTTCAACAACAGTTGGCGCTGCAGTCTAGGCTGTGGAATTCCAACACCAGAAAAATCCTCTGTTCTAAGGCGTAAACCATTTTTCCACAGCAAACTTGTAATCTGTGAACAGCACACGCTCACAGCAGAAAGACGACTTACAGAATGGCGAACTCGCAGACTGCGTTTACTTTTATATCTTTCAAATCGCCTGCAGCGCCATCTGTTGTTGAAAATTGTAACTAATTTCTAAAGTTTGTTTGCCTGAAAATTTACTATTGTCCCAAGCATATTGCAACAAACGGTGTATTTCTATCGCTGCCCGTTTAGTTTTTATTGATTTTTTCAAATATACCGGTCATGAGAAAAGGAGATTTTTTTAGTAAGGGGGCGCCCAAGTGAGGTGTTTTTCCGTAATTCCGGACCCCCCCCTTTTCTGGTGAGACTTCGTGACATTTTGTCGAACCCCCCCCTCCCCTCTGGTGAGATTTGGTTCGACCCGACCCCGCCCCCACCCCTACGAATGGACCTCGCAACTTTTTGAGACTCCCAAGGGTGATTATACCCCCCAAAGTCGGTTTTTACCCCCCTAAAATCGACTTTCGCGTCATTTGTAGACCTTTTCTTTTATCTCTACCATTCTACAAGAATTTCAAAACCTCACGTTAGATTTCCGTTGACCCCTCTCCCCCTCGGTGAGATATCGCCGGACCCCCCTCCCCCTAATTTCACCTCGCGTAATTAATGGACGCCCCTTAACATTTCAAGAAGAAAATGATCCCTGTCTGTACCTGAGAAGGAGGTTGTCCCCATAAATTCATTTGCAGGAGTCCAGAATAATTACAACTATAGGAAAGTACATAACGCAAATATAAGTTGTGTTCGTTATATGCGGAATAATTTATATGGTAGTCTGTCAAGAGAAAAATAGTGCAAAATGTCTTCTGGAATTAATACGAAAAAAAGTTGCGTACCACATAGGTGAAGGAGGAGGGAAGGGGTGTCGATGCAAAAGCCACGTCAAGGCTACGTTCTGCTGGTGGTGATGGTGGGAGGGAGGTGGGGGAGGTGGTGGTGGGGGGGTGAGGTGGTGGTGGGGGGTGAGGTGGGGGTGGGGGGTGAGGTGGTGGTTGGGGGTGAGGTGGTGGTGGGGGAGTGAGGAGGTGGGGGTGTGTGTAGGTGGTGGGGGGTGAGTAGGTGGTGGGGGGTGAGGTGGAGGTGGGGAGTGAGGTAGTGGAGGAGGAGGGTGGAGGGGATCTTCAAGTGAGACCAAAATGGAGCCACGTAGTTTATGGACGCTCCCAAACTGTAAAATGAAAATTAAAATAAAATATATTCAGGAATTCGCGTTTTCGATTCCCCGTCTAGCGATCCAGATTTCGGTTTTCCATGGTTTCGTGAAATCACTTCAGGCAAATGCTGGTTCCTGCAAACGACCATGGCCAAATTCCTTCCCGTTCTTTGCCCTCAATCGTTTCCTGCCTCTAATAAACTCGACATCGACGAGGAGAAAATCTATAAGCATAATTATCTGATGGAAAGTGTTTTGAAGGGGACAAAAATAATAATAAATAAAGATTTATTTAGAAAAACTACAGTTCCGTATATTTTGTATGACGCCTCGTACCTCTGTCCGGAAAGTAGTATTTGGTATCTAGGTTCGGTCAATCGTCCCAATGTAACTCTTAGCGCTTGTGTTCAAGCTAAAACTTACGATTCCTGGGAGCACTTTTTGTTTAGTTCACTCAAGTTTTGCTCTTCTTTGTATCAAATGCCAGACTCAGTAGTGAGAAAGAAAATCGAACAAGTGCGATGCAAGAAAACAGCACCTCTATGACGCTCACAGTAATTTAAGGAGAAAAAATACTGTATTTTTTCGCAGGGAGTTCCATGACAATGTGAACTCGTATAAACTGAAAATCGTGTTGTTGGATACACTTCAGCAAATGCGTTATAGTCAGTGGTGCAATCAGGTAAAATAAGCGTTCAGACCGAACGGAGCAGCAAGGGTAATGACTGGGGCGGAGTCGAAATTAACAGGTACAATCAGCGAGATTATACCGCTGGGCCTGCGATCAATCACGGGGGGAACACTGTGCTACAGGGCTGCCAACACGACGAGTTAGTATTCAGCCCCGGTACACGTTTCGTTGTTACGATGTCGGTAGCTTCGACTGGATTACGGACTTCTTTCTAGATTCACCACTGTGTTCAACTACCCTCTCCGCGTCGCAAATGTAGGTAGTACCTTTAAATTATTGAAAATCTGCACTAATATTATAAATGCGAAAGTAACTCCATTACGTTTTCGCGACTAAACAGTAAGCCGATCATAATGAAATTTGACAAGGAAATACCATATATGATAAGGAAGGACGTAGGATACTTTATTAGGAATAAATAACATATTCTGACATTCACTTCGGCCCGATCTAGTGTTGCAAAACTTTGTGAAAAAAAAAAACATGAAAAAAACTAGCACCCTTGTTTTTTTTTCTAAATTTGTTTTTTTTTTCAGAAATCAATATATTTGATAAATTATAGTTTTATTTACGGAACTTACATTCTACGTGTGTGTTTTAAATCTTACTGAATCATATAATGTCTTACATAATGATTCATAAATGTATCTATATAGGTAACATAATTTTATTCATCCTCTATGTCAGTAACACATTCACTAGTATCAGCACTACCAACAATAGTTCGGTTAGTGTTGGAATTTTCTGTTTCTTCTTCTGTCTCCTCTAGATCCATAACTTCAGAAATAGTTACATTTTCTTTTACTGGTTGTTCTTGTATTGTACGCAAAGGATTTTGAGATTGCAGTTTTAAATTACACACTGTGCATAAAGATTGCGCCAATAATTATGTATTACGGTCTTTTAAGTTCGAATTTAAATCTATTATCATACAAAATAGGAGCTATATTCTTTCTTCAATCGATGTTTTACGCCAACGGTTGCAAGTAAATGATTCATAATTACTGACAATTTAATGACTCAGTATCACTATACGCTGAGAGTTTAACAAGTATACGTATATAAGGAAAGCACAATAACTCAATAAGTAATAAAAAGAGGGAAAAAACCGTATGTAAATTTAAAATTCCTATTTTTTAAAAAAGATCCGTAGGTCTACAGATAAATTCATAGGGGCAGTAGGGCACTGGTTCAAATAGCAAGTATTAATCCAATCAACAGGGAACGGGGATTCCTTCTCGCGCAACCTAGCCTCTTCTGGAAGTCCCCATTCCTGAAAGAAAACTTCAGTCAATTTTGCCAATATTTTGGTAATTTTCTTTTCTGTTGAACCAGAAAAATATAGTAGATTTAATAATTAAGATAAATGCTTGGTATTAAATCTAAAAGTCATATTAAACGATAAATGCCTTACAAATTTGAGATTTAGAAGTTATGAAAAAAAAAACATGTCCCAGAAAAAAAAACGTGTTTTTTTCGTGTGTTTTTTTTTTAAGTCAGAAAAAAACTGTTTTTTTTTACAACACTAGCCACACCATCTGGCCAGAATGACGTTACTCGTGTCTTCTAACATGCTATAACACTGAGTATCCGCCTTTGCAGGTAATGTTTTGCCTCTGTGAACTTCAAATGTCGCAAATTGTCATAGCAGCCAACACGCCCCCTGCCGCTAGCATTATTACGCTCCCCACCCCTCAACGACCCCATTCCAATCACCCCACGCCGGGGGGCATAACACTCGTGTGCGGGACATATCCCCTGAAAACCACCCTGCCATTCGTGAGGTTTACAATATATGTGATCGATGTAAACATATTTTTTAGGATGTTTTCCTTTGCTGTTTTATTACTAATGGGTTTTCATGCGGTTTTATCCGTCTAGCGTAGCTAAAAATATATTTAAAAAAGTGTCGCTTTGCCATATCCTTTTCGATTTTACTAGATCATCATCGGTGCTAGTTTTTATTTTCTTACATGATGACGAGTAGGTCATTAAGCTAGAGTACTTTTTTGTGTGTGTGTGTGTGTCTGTCTCAACGGCGTGTTTGTGCATGTCCCGCTACCTAGGTAGCTCTCCTGCTAAGTGTCACTTGTATTGGATAGGGTTGTTTTGGGGACTCTTTTTATTTGCGCTTTGAGGGGAAAACATGGCTATGGTCGTCTGGGATGACCTTATGTGAAAAACCCCTACAGTTTTCTTGTAATCATATCAGTGCTATTCCGGCTGATATATGATACTTAATGGTACTCGGTGGGAGTGCCAGTGCCTTGGCATCGTGGTGCCAAGGGTATGGAGCGTCTCGTGGCTTTCTCTGAATTTTTCTATTCTTTCATGGAACTTTTCTGTTTGTTGAAAGATTTGTGTTCGTATTGTTTCTGTGGCAGTTTCGTTGTGTATAAGAGCTGTTGATGTTAACCTTGGTGCACGTAGGATGGTCCTGAGGCACCTGTTTTGAAGTCTTTGTAGGTGGAGCAAGTTGTAGTCTGCTGCCGTCCCCCACACCTGGCATCCGTGCAGGATGAAGGGGCGGATGACGGATTTATAGATAAGTAATTTGGTTTGAGTCGATAATTCCGTGCTGTAAAGTATCGGAAAGAGATTCTGGATTATGGCCAGGCCCTGCCTTCTCCTATCCAGGATGTGTTCACGGAAGAGTAGTTTAGAGTCCAGCGTGATGCCTAAATATTTGGTATGTTTTTGCCACTCTAGCTCTTGGCCCATAATTTTGAGTTTTTTGGTTAATGTTGGCCGTTTTTTTTGTGAAGTATACTGCGACACATTTTGTGGGGTTAACTTTGATTTTATTGACTCGACACCACTTGTCGAGTAGGTGTAGGCTCCGCTGTAGTCTGTTGATTATAACATTATGTTTATTTCCCGTAGCGTACACAGTGGTGTCGTCAGCAAATTGAGCGATTTTGACCCATGGTGCTACAGGTGCGTCATTTACATATTTGACGAATAGGACCGGTGCAAGCGGCGATCCTTGAGGAATACCCACCGGGATTGGGTGTAGACCAGATCTTTGTCCTTGTATTGTGACAAAGAATTTCCGATTTGTAAGGTAGCTTCCGATTAACTGAACGTAACAGTGACGGATGGTCGTCTGTGTTCTTAGTTTGGTGATAAGGTTGGCGTGCCACCTTGCTGGGAGACCGGAGTTGTGTTAAGTGGAACCTGGCTTCATAACAGGCCCGCTTGAGGTTCCGCGCGCGCCGTTACTCATGACTCGCTGGGCGCGAGCCGTGGAAATGGCCGCTTTGTGACGCGGGAGGGAGCTGACGCATGATAAATGGAACGCCAGACAGAGGACGGACCATCGGTCAAAACAGAACAACAAAAAAGTCCTTCCTGTCCACTTCTCCATACAATGGACGACCAACTTCTTCGTGCCTCTATTTTGTTAACAACTATCCTACTCATAGAATGAATGGAGAACTCGCATCTCCCGCACTGCTTTGTTACAAGAATATTCAGATCAATGCATAGTCTTTACACACTTGCAAACTACCACTTAACACTTAAATCACATCTTCTTCTTCTTCTACTACTACTGGGACCAGCTGCCCATTTCAATTCTTCGTCCTTTTTATTCTTTTTTTTTTTTCGTTCAATCCAATATTCCTTTACCATTTTACTATGAGCGGTCTTGTGACTCAGTGGTTTGGGCGTTTGACTGGATATTTGAAGGTCCGCGGTTCGAATCCCTGTCGCGGCGGGGATTTTCGCAGGCCCTTAACCCTACCTTCACTTCTGGCACACCTTGTCAAGTACGCCGGTTCGGATTCCACGTTAAACTGCAGGTCCCCTGAAAGCGGCTTCCGGGTTAGTTCAAGGCGGCTACGACAGAGGCGGAATGCGCAGCCATTAGAAACCCTGTCACCAGGTCATTACGACCACACGGAATTATTATTTTACTATGTTTCTTCCTTCGCTGCTCATACCACTTCATAGTGGAATCCTTCATACTTAATACACTCTACCTGAAGATCTTTCTTTCCGTTATTTCCCCCTCTCTTATCTTATTTCTATCCAAATCTTTCTTAACCCTTTGAATCCAGCTGGTTGTTGATTTTTCCCCCTAACGTAATAAACTATCTGTTTTGTTAATCTATTATCATCCATTCTATAGATATATCCGAAAAGCAGCAATCTCCTTTTTCTTATTGATTTTTTTATATTTTCTATGTTCTAGTATATTACTTCTTAATATCCATAGTACTGTTGTTTTAACTGGACCCAAGATTTTTCTCACGATTCTTCTTTCTAGTAATTCCTACGCAGCACTTTTAGAGATTTTTACATCGAAAAAAAGTAGTGAAGTACTAGTTGCAATATTTTTTGTTTAATTTAATTGCAATGGAGCGCACTCTCCGTTGGCAATTTCCCTACGCACCAATGTCTTCCCTTCCTTGTACCCACCTACTTTTGCCCTCTACGAATTTCTATTTTAAATTCATTTAGCGCAGAAGTGGTAGAGGACCATCCTATGCTCTACTTGCGTCAGTCAAAAGAACCTCTAGAGGACGTCCGAGGCACTTGTAGTCGGGAGAAGGTCCTTGTCGGGCTCTAAGCTCCGACAAAACAATGACTGCGACATCTCTATTACAGGCGCCGCAGGCTGTCAAACGCATCTCTCCCTTCAGCCGACCACCTCACAGTGTGGCCAAATACACTACATTGATAGCACTGCGTCACAAAGCCGGCAACCCCGGAATTTCAATTTATTCCATTATTATTTTTTTCAAACACAAACATATTTCATATTAAACTAAATATAATGATCACTTTTCTATGATCAAATCATTTCAGTGAAAATAATAAAGTACATGTAAAAACGTATATAAAAAAATTTTCAGAATAAAGTAAATAATTTCATGAGAAATAACTATTGCATATTAAAAACGAATAATGAGACTAAAAATATAGTTAAACGAAAAATAAAAAGCAAATTTATCAAAAAAATAACAAACAAAATGACATGGGGGAAAACCATATTATTGTATATGTTTACTTATGGCTTTACGCCTAGTCGACGATGAGGTCATTACAGACCGGAATGGACTGAGCTCAAGGACGGGAAGGATTTCAGCCATGGCCTTTTAAAGCAACCATCCCAGCCTTCGCTCTGAGTGCTTTCGGGAAACCGTGAATGGCTGGATGGGCATACGAACCCGCGTCCTCCCCAACGAGAGGCCAGAGCGTCACCGCTCACTCTCCACGCTCGCTCTGCTAATCGTAATGTTTAACTTCACGAATCTGATATGCCTCGGCCATATATCTGATCTAGTTGTGATGGGAAACGTGAATAGCGAGGAATGTTTTTGGGGACATCCATAAATTACGTGAGGTGTTTTTCGGATTTCCGGAACCTCCTGCCCCCTGTGATGAGACTTCGTGAGATCTGTTCCGACCCCCCCTCCTCTGGTGACATCTGGCCCGTGAGATCCCCTCCTCCCGAGAAATCGACCTTGCAACTTTTTGAGACTTTTTTTTTAGGTTTCACCCTCCTAGAGCCGGTTATACCCACACTTTTCGACGAAACACCCCTCTAAAATCGACATTCGCCTCATTTGTAGACCCTTTTTTTTATTTAGCTCTACAGTCGAACAAAAATTTAAAAAACCTCACGTGAGATTTCCGTTGACCCCCTCCCCAAATGGTGAGATTTCGCCGGACCCCCCACCGCCCTATTTCACCTCACGTAATTTATGCACGCCTCATTTCGTGATAAGTTAGGGAGCGTCCATAAACCACGTAGCTCCATTTTGGCCTCCTGTGAAATCCGCCCCTCTCCTCCCCCAACGTAGCCCGACTTAGCTTTTACCTCTAACCCCCTCCCCCTCCCCCCTCCAGTAGCACGTAGTTTTATTCCTTATTGATACCAGAAAATATTTTTTACTGTTTTCTCTTGTCAGATTATCGTAAATTACGTATGAGATAATTAAAAGACAGAAATAAATATTCACATGCAGCTGTGTGTTCTGTACCTCATTTTAAGTGTGAATGAAAAGATACGTGCCCTGGCTCGGCAACACTCTCACCCCCCCCCCCCTCACACCACGTAGCCCAGCGAAGCTTTCCCGCCAACCCCTCTCCCCGCTAGACGGAGTTTACGGACGCTCCCTCACCAGGGTTGGAAATTACGTTTTTCAGATCATTGTGAAGAAAGGGCTGTCATCTATTTCGACGTCCTCTCAACTCAAAGAAAGCCCCTCCATTGACTGCAGGGCAGATCAGTAACACAGACAAATTCGCAGTGCTTTTAGTAGGGCAACATCCATAAACTACGTGGCTCGGTCTAGGAGGAGGAGGAGGGGATTCGGTAGAAAGCAACGCTGTACTACATGGGGGGGGGGGGGGTTCCGAGCTTAGCCACGTATCTTTTCATTTATATTATTAGTTGTAGTTAATATACGGAACAGAACACCCCCACAGCATGTGAATATTTATTTCCGTCATTCATTTATCTCTGTATGGGGGCATCCATGAATTACGTGAGGTGTTTTTCCGGAATTCTGCCCCCCCCCCCTGGTGAGACTTCGTGAGATTTAGTCGGACCCCTCCCAATCTCTGGTGAGATTTAGTCGGACTTCCACCCTATAAATTGACGTGAGACACCCCCCCCCCTATGAAGGACCTCGCAACTTTTTGAGAACTTTTTTTTAGGTCTCATGCTCCCAAGGGTGGTTATACCCCCCCCCTAAAGTCTGTTTTACCCCCCTAAAATCGACTTTCGCGACATTCGTAGAGCTTTTTTTTATTATTATTATTTTAGCTCTACCATTCTACAAGAATTTCAAAACCTCACGTGAGATTTCCGTTGACCTCCCCCCTCCCCCTTGAGGTTTCGTGAGATTTCGCCGGAACCCCCCCCCCCCCTTATTTCACCTCACTTAAATAATGGACGCTCACTATGTAATCTACGATAGTCTGACAAGAGAAAGCAGCACAAAATGTCTTCTGGAATCAACAGGGAAAAAAGTTACGTGGCACACGAGGGTGGGGGGAGGGGGAGGGGGTAGAGGTATGAGCCATGTCGTGCTACGTAGGGGGAGAGGGAGGTCACAGGAGGAGCTACGTGGTTTATGGACGCTCCCTAGCCAGAATCTCAAAACCACGGGATCTGTGAAAGAGAATTTCCATCGGGAAAAACTTTGAAATGACTCATTCGTTAGTTTCACTGAGTCGGTAGAAGTTTGAAAGCATTGGTTTAGCTGGTAAGGCGTGATATTTCTCAACTATTCGAAAAAAATTAAGAGACGCGTCCAGAGTGATGGGTGCATATAGCAATGAATTAAACCGCTACAGATGACAGTAACCACTTCATACCTCAACAGGCAAAGCTGTCTAAATGAATGCATGATACGGAATACCGCCACAAAGTGAAAGGCTATACATGCAAGTCATCAGGCTAGTCAGAGTGACGTCAGCAGTTTCGTTCGGAAGAGTAGTGGGACCACTGTTTCTCCTTACTTTTTGCTACGCTTTCGAAAAATCTAAACAACAATTTCTTGAAATCATTCACTGTTGATGTTCAGAAATGAGGGAATTTAGTTATAAAACTTAAGACAGACCAATGCTGGGATATGGGGATATAATACAGGAATCACAATTTGGGTATTAAATACTGGAGTATTGGACCGGGTACTATAGAAAGCAGCTAAATTTGTTTATGGAAACTACTGCAGAGCACAATCATCAACTGACCTGATTCAGGGGATGGATTGTGTAACATTATCACAACTCCCCAATTACTCTGTATTGTCATTAATAATATGGAATTATGTTGCATTTCTTCTTCTCATCGATTTTGTTCATCTAAGGATCAGGAAAAGTAGTCCCGTGCATTCATCTCGATGCTACTTTTCCTACAGTTCTAATAGTTCTTCGTCCTTTCTTGGGTCTAAACCAGTGGTTCCCAAATAGTTTTTCCCGAGTACCACTTCAAGAAAGAGCTGAACCTCGCGTACCCCCTTATAGCTACATTTGCCTCTCAGTTCATTCCAGTCTAGTGCTTCGCACATCCACAGCATTACAGAAATGTAATTCACACACACACACCGTTTGACTGTCTTAAAATATATTTTGGCGGTAGTAATGTTTGCGTAATTGTTTTTTTTTTCAATTATCTTATTGCATACCTTAGTCAAGAGAGAACCTCGCGTAGCCCCGGGAGCAACCTCACGTACCCCTGGAGGTACGCGTACCACTAATTGGGAACCACTGGTCTAGATGATGTCATTAATCTCTCGACTGGTTTTATGCCATCCTCCATCCCTAATTTGAGTGGATTATTTGTGTGTTTAATGCAGTGGTTTCCCGTTGCCTTCTGCATCACCGTGCCGTTGATCATTTCTGATTCATGCGCCTTTAGGGCAGTTTTATTATTATCATTACTCCGCGGTTCACTAAAAGTGGGTTCATTGCACAAATCCTAATGTGTAACCATTTGTTCATGGGAACGGATATACGGGATACGGCAGGAGGGGCCCATGGGCGCCCGGAGCGATCTGGCAAAACCATGGAAAACCCAGATCAGGATGGCCGGAGTGCTTTATCGAGAGCTACTCCTGTCGGATTTTAAGTTTACTCTATTCCATTCCCTAATCGCTCGTGGAAAAAGTGAGTATAGGAATAAACCTGTCCTGGACCTGATTTCTCTTATCTTATTTTCGCAATCATTCCGGGATATGAATGTTGCTGGTAGCAATATTTGTTTGCTGTCATTCCGAAACAAGTCAGTCGTGAATTTTTTTATTATTTTCTGTCGAGAGCAACGCCTTCGGTGTTCCAGGTCTTCCCAATCTAATTCCTTCAACATAGCACTTACGCTTTCCCTCCAACTATATATACGTTGGGAGCGTGCACAAACTACGTAGCCCGGTCTGGGGGGGGGGGGGGGGGGCTGACTGGAAGGCTACGCTGAGTGACGTGGGGGGGAGGGAGGGTTCCAAGCCAGGCCACGTAGCTTCCAGTTAAAATGAGGAACAAAACTCACAACAGCATGTGAATATTTATTTCCCTCAGTTAATCATCTCCTTATGTAATTTACAATCGTCTGACAAGAGAAAACAGTATAAAATGTCTTCTGGAATCAAAAGTGAGTAAAAGCTACGTTCTACGTGGAGGGGGTGGGGGGGGGGTTATAGAGGCAAAAGCCACGGAGGGCTACGTGGGGGAGGAGAAGGGGGGTTTACAGGAGGCCAAAATGGAGCTACGTGGTTTATGCACGCTCCCCTGTCACGAATCGTGCGGCTCTTCTTTGGACCTTCTCCAGAGCCTCTATTAACCCCTTTTGATGGGGACCCCATACACAACAACAATATTCTAAGTGAGGACGCACTAGTGACTCGTATGTAGTCCACTTAACTTCCGGTGTGCAAGAGGGTGCCCTGGACCACTCCTCGTTCTTTCGTCATCCTTTAGGAGGCCGTTGGCGACTCCTTATGCCGGGAATCATTCAGGACATTACAGTGGTACTATAAAATATGTCTCAGATGTTAATAATATACACATAGATAGAAAAAATAGGCCGATATAAGTTAGTGATTCACAACATTATGTCTGACAATTTGCTGATCCTTGGGTTAAAAAACGTTGAGAAACGCAGTCTTTTCAGAGTTGTCCTGCAAGTGCGGGAAACGATGCAAAACAGCGTGAAGTATAGCCGGCTATACTATAGAGCGCGTCACGAGAAGGCGGGTCGCGCAGAGAAAGAGAGAAATATCGTTGAAATAGAATATCCGACGTTGCCGCGTTTAACTATTCGCAGTGCTGTTCTGAGGCTGGTGTTACACGCTTTAGCAGTTCTCTCTTGAGCTTTGGCAACGTCGCAGATCAGCCTTCTCGCGTCTGCTTCGCGCTTAAAATGCTTATATACTTTCAAATCTTGCTTTCTGCTTTGACTATGCAGAACCTTACGCTTATGTTGTTCATCTTCCATTATTTAGAATAGGAATTATTGCAGTGCTCACTGATTTACAACTGTACACTTCACAAACATATCGCATTAGACACTCGTGTTAACGCGACAGGCTCTGGATTGTTACTGAATGTGATTGGCTACTGGCAGAGTGATGACGTACATGCTCAAACCCTCGCTAAACTGGGCCGCCATCGTTCGTGACCCCAGCGAACGAGAAAAATCACGCATTTGATTTCGCAAGACAGTTTTACGTGTAAGAGGGTAAGGTGACTCCTGTGAAAGTGACAGGCGCGTTCTTCATTCGCGTGGCAACCTGTTGAAATGGCTGACTCCAGCGGAATCAGATTTCTTTTTCCGTCGACTAAATTGCATCACAAGTGATAAGAATAGCAAAACAAGACGTCTCATTTTCTGAGGAGCTGCTTTTGGAGGCAGGTATAAACATTGGCGCACAGAACCCTGTGCAATATACAGTGGTGACAATATTAATCGAAAGCCAGTTTTATCGCGACACGATTTAGGATCAAAGTAATTAAATTGCGATTGGCGATAACAGTGGCGTGCGCTGGCGGGAATTTGATTATCTTCACAGCGCGATAGCTTTCAAATCAGAGACACAATCGCAAAGTGAAAAATTAAACGAATCACAACGCGTGCTAAATTGATAACTCTCATTAACTTAATGGCGTTTTTCGTTCAGTAATTGAAAATTGATAGCTATCTTTTAAATTTTTTTCCCAGAAATGAAGTAGTTGGATATTAGTTGCCCGAATTAAATGAATTTAATTTTGTGTTTATATCGTTCATACTACACTGAATAAGAACAACCTGTTTCAGCAAAGTAGAGGATTGGCTGTGGTCACGAGAGAGAAATGTGATACTCTGAATATAGTTTCGTTATTATTAGATACACAAAAAAATAAAGGTTGATTACGAAATAAGGAGGGGAAAGAATTGTTTGTTGAAGACTTGAAATGTACACATCTTAGCTTGTACATTTGATAACAGCTTAACTGGGCAGGACACATTGGTCAGGTAGTAGGAAAAGGTTTCAAAATTCTGTACTTGTTGGAGAGAGTGATGAGGGGATGTAAGAGAGAAGTGAAGGAATTGGGTTACAAAACTTTTGTCAGACCATTGCTTGAATATGGTAGTGTAGTATGGGACCCACATTATGCGTATCAAATACAGGAGTTGGAGAGGATGAAAAAAAAAGGGCTGGTAAATTTGTTTCTGGAAATTACCGCAGAATGCAATCAGCAACAGATATGATAAAAGAGCTGGAATGGGATTCATTGGAAGACAGGAGGAGGGTGAAGAGGGTCACGGGAGTGTGCAAGTCGTATATTGCTAATCAGGCATGGAAAGATATTGGTGTAAGAATTAAAAGTAATGCATTGAAGGGAAAAGATGACCATGACCACAAGCTGGCACTCGATTTCAGGCACAAGGATGTAGGAAGGTTCTCTTTTTTGGGTAAGGGTGTCAGGGATTGGAATAAGTTACCAAGAGAAATGATGAATAATTTACCAAAAACGTTGAAGGAATTTAAAGTTGAAATTTGTAGAGGGCAAACGTAGGTGGGTGGAGGAAAGGGGAAAGATGGGGGTGTAGGGAAATTGCCACCAGAGCGTGCGCTCCAACGGAATTAAATTAAATATGTTATACCCTGTTCACTTTAGACTGGCGACTCGAGGTAACGTTCCCCTGGCCCCGCTCCTCACCTCGTTCCCCCTCTCCACTACTTCTGCGAGACGACCGCTGTGTCCATGCACGCCGTGTGCATTAATAACGCGAGGGTTTTTTTTTCGTAAATCTGGACTTCCCCCGTATCCATGTGGTGAGATTTGGTGTAACTTAAAGGACGCCCCCTACCAGAATGAGCTACAGACTTTACGGACAATAAACGCTCAGCACATTCTAAATAATATCTATGCTTCACTGGTATTGTCACGTAGTAAACCACGATCAGGGTCCTTGGGCGTAGCATGGTCGTTGATGAACACACTTACTTTAACGCAACGAAGCTTTATTAAAACAGTTCGTACAGTACAGGAGCACGGAGCGAACTGACTCCGGCTGGAAGGGAGTATCGCTTATATAGTAATGAAGGACAGTCTAGAACATTAACACTAGTTACAACAAGAACATTACAGAACAGTTTACGCACAGTTAAGAAATTAAAATTTTGCGGGTCTTGTTGGATTCGAACCCACGACCTTGAGTCTCACAGTTTCTTAACGTAACCACTACACTACAACAGGTTTTCCTTCTTCATGACCTGATCCTCTTGATGTTAGTGATGATCCGATACAAGTAAATACGAGTTAGTACTCGATACTTTGTTTCGATACCGAGTACTTTTCGTATTCGAATTAATTCATTCGATACTTACTCGGTATCGGAAGAAAAGTACTTGTATCGAATCGAAAGTATCGAAACCCGCCCAGTGGTAAATTCTAAATGCATCATCCCTGCTGCGCCTCTCAGTCTCGTCTGCGAAATTAATTTCCCGCTGAAGTCAAGTTGGTAGCATTGAAAATAAAATAAAATCAATTTTATAATAGGCAATCTAATCTCAAAGAGTTTGTTTTACGTCCCTATTTCGTTGTAATAAAGTTGTACCTGGCGCGCATTTAGCTATACCTGGCCAATGGTCGCTCCCGCGCAGCCCCACACAAAAACTAAAAGATATGGTTCATAAGCAACTACGTAGCCCATGTGAATCGGAAGAAGAAGCTGCATCAGCTAGCGTTTTACAGGAATATCACTTCTGGAAACATCAAAAAGAAAAAGAAAACGCACGGTAGTGACAAAGACTCTTTCTACTTGTCAAAACCGAGCGTGGTGGGCGAACGGTTAACATCCTGGCCTCGCATTCGGGAGGACGCGGGTTCGAATCCCCGTCCGAGCATCCAGATTTGGGTTTTCCATGGTTTCCCCAAATCACTCCAGGCGAATGCCGGGATGCTTTCTTCAAAAAGGCCATGGCCGTATTCCTTCCCGTTCCTTGTTCCCAGTCTCATCCCGCCTCTAATGACCTTAGCTGTCGACGAGGCGAAAAAGCAATAAGTAAAAATAAATATTTCTCAAACACTGTAATGTCTCCAAAAGCAATCCAGCAATTACAGAATAGGAATAAATGAAACTTATATTTCCTTGTCTGTATAAATACGCTCAACTGTAACCTATTGTTGTAGCAACGTCGGTATTGAGTGAATGTTTGTTTTCTAATGCGGGTGACACAATGATAAACAAAAGAAACAAGCTGTCCCCAAAATATTTGGAACAATTGTGTTTTTGGGAAACCTTCCAAAAGCGAACTTTTATTGTTTGAAAGTGTTAAAACTATAATAAATAAATATTTAAAGATAAGTTTACTTAGTGTTATTTGATTTTATTACACTAGGAAAATAAATAATTTAGCAACATGTCACGTATATTTTTATATTTCGACATTAATTAAAAAAAGTATCGACATGAGTAAGTATCGATATGAGTAAGTATCGATACTTTTGCAGTATTCATATGAGTAAGTATCGTAAGACAATTTGAGTACTACTCATTTAAGTAGGTATCGATACTTTGATGGTATCGGAACATCACTACTTGATGTGCGACAATATAACCGTTGCAATTAATTATTCCGCATTCTTTTAATTCGTTGCATTTGAGTTGGCGCGTCAACAATGAAACCATTATCGCCCAAAGAAAAAAATATCAGAGATAATAGCACAAAGATCATAAAAAAGTGATTTAATAGCATTACATAACTTAAATTAACATAAATTAACTGATACACTGACCAAAGATATTAAGTAAAGCGATCAGCACATACTGTAATACTGCACGTATATATTATTGATCCATGTTCTGGTAGGGTGTGTCCTTTGGACTTGTTAACTCTCATGTCAAACACTAACATGACAGGGAACTACTTCCTTTCCATTTGAAAAGGAAGATCGCCACTTGTTTCGCGCGTTGCTGCCTTCCAGTCTCATTTCTTTGTCAAGTCTGATGACCGTTGGACTTACTTAAAACCGATTCAAACAAAAAATGCATTTCACAGATTTTTGAAGTGACAAAAGATGACTTTTCAGAATCTAAGATCACGAAAGCGAAATACTAAACTAACCTTCGTTTTGACGCCTATGGTTCGCGCTGCAAAATCTGAATATCATCTATTTAGTTTGAAGATATTTATTTGAAAGTTTTAAAGAGGGACAGAGACAATACCGCTCTATGGGATATTTAGCTATATGTATAAAGTAAAAATGAAACAATAGGCACTATATAGCGAAAATGAATTCCAAATTATGACAGTGAAATGAACCACTACTTACCACAGATAACGGTTTTGTGGCGCGAACCCATAAAACAAACAAAAACACAACTGACATAAAAATGTTAGGGTCTTAGCCCTTTATCAATGAGTAACAAACGTTGGGATGTTATGTAACAGAACCTCGTAATTTACCGGATTAATAAAGTCAGTAGTGCTTTTGTTTGTTTAGTGTGTTCGCACCACACAACCGTCGTCTGAGGTAAGTGGTATTTCATTTCCCTATAATAATTTAATAACCCTGCTTTCAACTGTGAACTGAGTCGAAACCCGCACAGGTGCATATACTGTATATTTATTCAGCATTGATATTTTAGTGCTTATGTCCCTTCGTTAACAGTGCTTCCGAAGGAAAAGAGTAAAACATAACAATATTGTAAGATATACGCATAAGATGTATACACAATGAACAGGATAACCGCTGAAGATGCTTCAGTTAAAAAGCCAAACGCGTCCGGAAAGTAAATAAACGAACAGATATCCAATTCCTTAGGCTGTATTTATTTATTGATATTATCAGCAATTGACCCACAACGTCCAGATATTAATTACCGAGGTGCTTATCGCAGTCATTTCATTGGGTAAGACTTTGTTGATTTCGTATTCCGGCTTAAGTTCAGGTAACCTGATTTTAAAATTAAACGATAAATAGCTTTGAGGATTCTTATATGGTACGAAGATGCACTTAGAGAGAGTGACGATAAGTAGATTTCGATGTTTCACAATTTGGCGACCGCGGTGCAGGACTTATGAGACGAGGCGCCAGTGTTGATAGAATTCCCTCGATAGGATTCCCTCGAGTGCGGTGTAGCAGACATTCGGTTCAATTTGAGCGACGCGTGTCGGCCGGATTAACGAGCTTCCCGGGGGAAATCTCGCGACTGATCCACTACCCTGCGGCACGGGCGCGCAAAGCAAAGTGCGCTGCAATCTGCACACTCCAATGTCGGCTACTTAGGCAAAATTTGCCTATTGCCTCTACCTTTCTTCTTCTCTTCGATATCAGCCATCTAAGGACCACGAAAAGTAATCCCGTGCATTCATTTCAATTCTTCTTTTCTTGACTTCCAATAGTGCTTCATCCTTTTACTTTGCTGTTTCCTCCTTTCTTCCTTCCATATGTTACTACATTTCCTCTTCTCCTTCTCCTTCTCCTGGAAACACTTGAAATTTTGGATCAGTCTCCTAAACGTTGCTCTGTCTTGTATTAAATCTTCTGTTCCGATCTCAATCATATCTTTGTTTACTCCTTGGATCCACTGGTTGCCCTTCTTACTCTTGTAAACATGGCTGAAAGTTCTTTTTCTAAGTCTATTGTGACCAAAAAACTGATTCTCCTCTTTCTGATCGTGTCTGACATTCTTTCAGTTTCTTCTCCTTTGTATAGATCTTTATTCCTCCGGTGTCTAAACTCACCATATTCAATTTTTAATGGTCCTTAAATTTTCCCTTCCCTTTTCTCTACTTCTTCTATTTATCCAGTTTTCAGTGAAAACAAACATTCTGAGGCGTACAGACCTTCTGGTTTGATTACTATGTTGTAGTGTTTGATTTTAGTTTTCCTTGAAAGATTCTTCTTATTGTATGTATCTTTAGTCAGTTGGTATGCTAGTTCTAGTTTTATTGCTCTTGATATGTTTGCTTCCTTCTACCTTTCGTATAGGTCGATATATCACGACCTCGGTGTAATTGAAATTTATATCGACGTTGTCGACAGAACTCAATGCGCTCGACAGAGATGAAATAAATTTTTAATCGATACTGATCAGTCGGGAAGAAATGGTCAATAGATACTGTAACGAGTTGTTTTGAGTGGTGGAATGTACAATTTGGTTGCTGGATGTGTTTTTAGCCATTAACTTGGTGTAACCCCCACAGACTTCTGAAAACACTCTTCAGTACCTTGTTATTACTCGAAGACTTAGTAGAGATGACAGGAATAATTTAGGCTGTGGAAGGAATGTACTGCTAAGCACTGGGTAGGGTTTCTCACAGATTCGAAAGTCAAAAACGGTCGCCACCCGGTGTCCGGGAAATTCAGTGATATTACTCAAGTCTGTCACTAGAGGGATACTAGTAAAAAATGTTCACCAGATTCCAAAACAACATATTTAAACTGTTTATTTCAAACCACAAATACCCATGTCGGCACCAGTCCCGCATTACAAATGAAAATTGAAGAAACCGAACCTCACCTTGAAGAAAGTAGATCTGCAGTTACAAAACCGATGCCCTAAAATGCACACATTAATTAATCAGGGCGACCGTACGAATTCGACCGCCTTTACATCTCACATTACGGCTAGGCTAGATAATTATAGACGCCTGCGACCCGCCAAATACCCCCCGTGATTCACATGCGGATCCACACAAGGAGAAACTGATACGGAACAATTCCATACACTAAGGTGATATAGAAAAACTGGCACTGATGATGGTTTAACAAAGTCTTTTCATTTGTTAGCTGCACTAGACGGAGAAAAAAACCCAACAATAGTATAGCAGCTAAGGATACAGGCCTAAGTATTCAAAATGTCTTTGAACTATGTCTTAGACAAACACGACCAGCATGTGCATACACTTTTGTTTCTTTTTTGTTTAAAACTCGTGTTTAGCTACTGTTAACATGACACAGAGGGGCACAAGAGTTAATTAAAAACAAGATCGAACCAGCGACCTCAGAAATAGGAAGCGATCAAGCTGTCAGCTACTCAGTCACGATCGGCTAAGTACTCTTTAACTGACCTCGACGCTTGCAAAGATTGCTGAATGTTCATTTGCAGCACGATAGGACGGTCGGTACTTCGGATTTCATGCAAGATAGTAAATCAACCTTACATCGTAGCGTAAAGAAGCTAGATTAAACCACGACAGGCGAATTGCGCAGCAAATTGAAACTGTCACCAGGTCGTTAAGCCCATACATTTATTTTTTACGATAAAAACTGAATTAATTGAAATATAGTATATAGTTTTGTCCTAACTGCCATTCCACAGATAGCATCTAAAAACACGGCTACAAAGAGAAGAATTTGATGAGTCAATAGTAGTTTGTAACGATAAAGATTTCTAGGAAAAGCATATCGCTATCTTACTCATACCACGCGGGCGAGAAACCCAGGAGCTTCACCAAATTCACCACTTAGTGTGATAAAATCGGGTGTACGATTGAGTCATCAGTGTGATCAATGATGCATGTGAAGGTGGTCAACCCAGGAGCTTCATTGGAATGACAGTCAAAGAGTACCGTTTAATGTGATGAAACAGGTAGAGTGAATCATCACGATGAATAATGCTGCGTGTGGAGATTCATTAAGATGTGGATTCTAGCAGTACCAGTTAGTGTCATGAAATAGGAAATAAATTAGTTATCTCATATATTTAATTCTTCACGTGAAGCTGGTCAATCCAGGAGTTTCTTCGACTTGTCAGATTCCAGGAGTACATGTAGTGTGATCAAAATGGGTAGGAGTGAGTCATCTACATCTACATATAAACTCTGCAATTCACAAAACTGTGGGTGACAGAAGGTGCTCAGCACCAAAACTAATCTCTTTGCTGTGCATTCCAATCCCGGATGGTACGAGGGAAAAAAGAATTCATATAAGAATCAGTCCGGCACCTTATTTCTCTAATCTTATCTTTCATGTCCTTCCGACTCAAATAGGTTGGTGGACGAAGTATTTCACCACACTCGTAAGTGAAAGTGGGAGTACGCATGTTTACCAATAAGTTTAAAGGAAACGTGTGTCGTCTATCTACCAGAGACTCCCAGCCCAGTCTACTAATCAGTTCTGTGACGCTTCCATAAGGACCGTAGCAAGCGGTCACGAATCTAGCGGCTCTTCTCTGTACTTTCTCTATACTCTCCATCAACCACTTACGAAACGGATCCCAACTGGCACAACAGTAGTCCAAATGTGGACGCACAAGAGATTTGTACGCTGTCTCCTTTGTTTGTCCATTACAATTTTTAAAGATTTGACGTAGCAATCGCAGCCTAGAATTAGCTCTACGTACTAACGAATTAATGTGTAAGTTCCATTTCATGATCCTTTCTACTGTTAGTCCCAAATATTTCACAGACTCGACCATATCAATAACTGAACTGTTTACCTCGTATTTCTGAACAATCGGATTCCTTTTGTTACTTATGCACATTTTTTTTTAGTGCCTGACGTCTCGTCGACGGCTAAGGTCATTATAGGCGGGATGGGACTGGGGGACAAGGAACGGGAAGGAATTCGGCCATGGCCTTTTTGAAGGAAGCATTCCGGCATTCACCTGGAGTGATTTGGAGAAACCATGGAAAACCCAAATCTGGATGCCCGAACGGGTATTCGAACCCGCGTCCTCCCGATTGCGAGGCCAGAACGTTAACCGCTCACCCACCATTCTCGGTCACATTGTCTTGCACTTTTTACAATTTAGTTAAGTTGCCATTCATCGCACCATGCCGAAATAACATCCAGTTCTAATATCTACGCAATCGGCCGAAATCCTTACTTCCATATAAATAACCGCATCATCAGCAAACAATCTAAAAATCCTTTTCACTTCGTCTCCGAGATCGTTTATAAAAATTAAGAAAATAAGTGGTCCTATTGCACATCATGTATGATTAATGCCTGGCTTGAAGGCGGTTAATCCAGCAGCTTCATAGAGAGATCATATTTGAGGAGTACCATTTAGTTTGATGACGTGATGGTGTTCCTACCTTGACGGTGACGCTGTTCCCTGACGACTTGATGAGGTCTATGATTTCCTCGCGGCTCTTGTCGTCGACGGGGACTCCGTTGACCTCCAGCAGGCGGTCTCCAGGCAGCAGCCCCGTCTCCCCAGACTGCTGACCTCCCACCGTGCCCGGCTCGGCGAACGTCACCGTCCGGGTCAGCCCGCCACCGTCAACGGACAGGCGGTCCACCACCACGGCGCGCCGCAGCGAGAAGCCAAAGTCGCTCCTGCAACAACGAGTTTTTATTTTTTAAAGTCTCGTGGACTCTTCTCAGCCTACTTAAACCTAAAATGCAGGGAAGGGAAATGGAAGTCAGCCGTGTCCTTGTAGGGTACCATCCCGGCATTCGCCTGGTGTGACTGAGGAAAACCACAGAAAACTCCAGTCAGAATGGCCGGACGGGATTTGACCCCCGTCCTCCCGAATGTTAGGTACGAGGGAGAATTCGCCCTCCTCCTAACTTGGCCCTGCAACAAGGCATATCACAGTCAGCTGCGAGAACGGGAAATATATTGTACACGGCAAAGGTATTGAAGAGTCAGATATTTATAAGTAAAGTAGTCTAGGAGAGAAGCCAGAAGATGGCTCCATCGGAAGGCCTTAACGATCACCTACGCCCACACTTTGCTTCTATTCGTCCGTTCGTCGGAGTGACTAAGCCACGATTGGCCACAATAAGGGCTTACGCGCTTGGCTGTTACAGCAACATACCACTCAAGAAATGGACCAAGACTATGCAGAAGCCACAAAAGAAAGAAAGGTCTCAAGAGTTCCTGCAGAGATGCAGCTATCTACCTCCACGTGCCTGGAACGCTGGCAGCCACTACCACCGGAAACGCTCCTAACCAAGAAGTTTATCAACCTCGGCTCACAAGGGAACAACTCAAGCGATCCTGTTCCCTTCTTCGCCACCTTAATGCTTAGACACCGCAATATCAGCAAGCGAAGAAGACCTTCAAAGGAGGACGAGAGCCTGCCTCAACAAGCAGAAACAGCCAAGACGCCTGCAGAACCGAAATCATTGAACTCGCAGACGGCACCAACAATACTTCCTCACTCTCCAGAGTCTCCGGATACGTCGCCCCATAAAAGAACAGTGGATATATTTGCCCTAACATGGAAGAGGGGCCACTACTGCTTATTCAAGCACTCCACAACTTGCTACAACTCTGCAAGGAGCTGCCCTTTTTCGCCTGGACGTAAGCAGATAGGTTTAAAATCAACCCTTCCTGTCTGTAAATCTTGAAGGGGGTTATCAGCAAGCTACAAGAGGAAGAAGTACTCAAGATCTGCTTCGACAACAGTGCCAAAGAAAAATCATCTGCCAGGAACCGTTCAATGCTTCAAATGCCAGAAGTTTAATCACAATACACGGCAATGCACCGACAAAATGAGGTGCATTCACTACGAAGACGACTACTCCTAATCAGAGTGCCCACGACCATAAGAAGATGCGATATGCTGTAACTGCAGCGTATCTCATGCTGCCTGTTGTCGAGGATGTCCAGCACTAGTGCGAGGCCGCCACACCAGACCCGTAACGATCGCAGAAGGAGACTCAGCTGATCGGACAGTCAGCATTCACCCACCACCATAAGCAAACCACCGTGCAGCAGAAGGTCAATGAGGCTCAGAGCTAACTTTCACTATCGAGCTCCAAACTCAACTAATCACGAGACTCACCATCCCAATTGTCAACCTTTTAGAAGATCCAAGACAAGAAAATAATGCCTGCATTTAAAACAACAAGAAGAGCTACAAAAAAGACACACCTGAAGAAAGGAGACAATAGTAGTAATTCCTGAAGGAAATATCAACTGACAACAATCTTCACCATGACTGCTCGAATAAGGTCGAGTATCAAATGCTCTCTCAGCAGTTTAATTATTCCGGGAGATGTTGAGCAAAATGTCTCAAGTAGTAAAACAATTACTTCATCGTTACAGATACGTGAATTTATGGATGCTGTATGTATTATTCTACCCGGCCCCTTGCATCGAATAATTGTGACCCTGTGATGGGGTCTGACGCCTGAAGTCCTGGTGCTGGAAGAAATTTTCACCACCAGGTCTTCGGCGACAGCGATTCCTAGCAACAAAATTGTGTACCTAAGTTATAGCATAAGAGCAACGGCTCCAGCAACCCGACACTTCGCCAAATGAAGCCGGAGAGCGACTTCGGAACGTCGCATCAGACTGAAGCCTTCCACTGGAGGTAGGACTGAGAATGTGTTATACGCGTGATGAAGGAGGAGTAGACAACTGAGAGTTGGTTAGCTGAGTGAGCCTTACCTGGGAGGCGGCTGGCGCTGCACGGTGAGCACCCTGGGTTTGGGCAGCGGCGCGGGGGCCAGCGGCGGCAGAGGCAGCTGGTCGTCCTCCCACCTGGTGCCGGCCCAGCACCTCCCTCCCACCCCCTGACTCTCCCCCACGGGACTCAGGCTGAAGGGCGGCGTGGCGAACGAGCTGTTGGTGGTGGTGGTGTCGGTGAGGCTGTCCGCGCTCGGACTGGCGCTGGTCGCAGTCGCCTTCACCTCCAGCAGGTGGGTGGGCGGCGGAGTGTGGTAGGCTCCACTCCGGTCGCACTCGTCGGCCTCCACGGGGCTCGATCTCAGCACCGACTCCACCAGCAGGCCGCCGTTCACGGCCTCCGGCACGCCGAGCCGGCCCATGTGGTTGCCCAGCACCTGCACGAAACATCACATTGCAGCTACCGACAAATACTCCATGTCCTGATCACGGTCGCCAAACTATCTCTGTCGTAGCATGAGATTGGGGTATGCAATGCAATCAAAGCACACTAACAGTAATTTGAGCAGACCTGATAAAAGTATCGTAACAAAACCAATCACTTCACTTACTTTTTCGGGATTCGCACTGCTTTTATCGCCAAACCTGGGGCCTTCTTCAGAGCTATATAGAAGTGAAGTACGAGTATCACTTGTGACGGAGTGGTGTGAAAACCGTTACAAGTGATACTTCACTTCTATACAGCTCTGATGAAGTCCCCAGGTTGGGTGCCGAAACGTCGGTAATAATACATCGATAAAAGCAGCACGAATCCCGAAAAAGTAAGTGGAATATTTACTTAATATGACGCCTGCTAAAAGCGTAAAATATTGTAAAACCAATCACGTTACTTGGCTGTATATAGTGACTGTTTCTAAAGGTAAATAATGTAAAAAAAAATAAGGAAGAAACAACAAATGGCTACGAAACCATTGTTACTCAGAACCTCCAGAAATACTGCGCGATCAGAAACTGCAATCACGGATAAATACTCGATGTACACGGTCACCAGTGTCAAGCAGGAACCGAAATACCAGAGGCTTTGCTTTACAATAATAGAACTAGGAATAAATGGAATCAAAGCTGACTAACAGTAATTGGAGCGAACTTAATAGAAAGTATTGAAATAGAACTATCACATTGCCAGGCTATATATAGCAACTAACTATTTACAGCTTTAAACAGTCATGAAAATAGATTTTCTTGGAAAAAAATAAAGAACGAATGAACTAAGAAGGAAGTGGTCGGTAAATGTGAAGGAAAACATAGCAACAACCACATTGCAACTAAGAACAAACACTTGATGTTCTGTTCACGGTCGCCAGTGTCTAGTTGTTACTCTGTGGTAACAGGAGCAATGCAATCAAAGCAGACTAACAGTAATTGGAACATAACTAATAGAAATTGCGGTTAGTCGACATCTGAGGCAAGTTCCCCAGTTTCCTTGCCCATCCCCCCACCCTCCAGATACGAAGCAAAACTTTGGCAAAAGTAGACAGTGGGGATAGTAACCAATTTGATCGTGTTTGATTTACCTGCGAGAGGTTCTGGTAGGTGATGAGCTCGTTCTGCAGGGTGTTGCGGACCAGTATGGAGGTGGGGTCCTGGTGGGTGTCTCCGTTCTGGAGCACTGGCCCGTGGCCGTCGCCACTGCCCGAGCTGCCGGTGCTGAGCCGCGGCCCCTTGAGGATGCCCCTCTTGGGCGGCCGCGGCGGCAGTGGGGGCAGCGACCTCTGCTGGTGGTTGGGGTTGGTGGTGAGAGAGGTGAGGCTGGCCTCGCTGCTGTCCGACTGGGTGAGCGGCGCCGTGGAGGGACTGGACGCCTGCGTGTGCCCCGGTAGACTGGCCGATCCTCCGGGGTAGTCGGGGAAGGCTCCGTGATCCAGAGCCGCGAACAGGCTGGCGGTGTAGTCCGCCGTGATGCCGCTGGGCAGCTTCTCCTTCTCCTTGCGGCGACCGCGGATCTTGAGCGACCGCCGCACCTGCAAGGTACAAGGTCAAACTCAACAACACACCAGTAGCGTTAATGGAAAAACCCACCACTTGTCGCTGCTAAATTTGCGTTGGGGCAATCCAGGGATCACAATGATAAGCCGTATCATAAACCAATCAGTAAAATACCACCTCCAGGGGTAGGACGCCCAGAAGCAAAGCACATGAGTGGAGAAAGCTACACGATCCTAACCATCCAATGGGTCCCACAATCCACGAGATCCTTAGTGAGCTACCCTCCACTCCTCCTAAATCCAGAAATCCAATATGGCATGACATATCTAACTTCAATTTAGAGGGAAGCTAGAGCTCTGCACCTGTGAAACATCAAGGTACTGAAGATCCTACAATTGAACTTTTGGAGTTTCATCTTAAAAGAGACCAATGCTTAAACCGCCTAAGAACAGGCCACGCCAAATGCAACGCCATGCTCTAAGAGTGGGGACTTCAGGATTCTCCTGTCGGTGACTGCGGAGCTTCTTTCCAGGGCACATCATCAAGGAATGTCCCCTGACAGGGTAAGATGGACCATTTCAACGATCTTTTCAGTGCTACAACTTCCTTCATAGTTGGATGCAACAACTGGACATCGATTTGTGAGTGCTGCCAACGCTCTTGTCGTTGTATATATTTATATGTGTTACATTAGTTTCATAGCCATAAGGCAAATAAATAAATAATCTTAACCAAGCCTCTCTCGTGACAATATGACATCTCACTAATCATATTATTTTCTTTTATTAGTTGAATATATTTATAAAAGAATGGACTGATGTACACATTTCGACTTGTTTGTACTGTAGCATTTCACAGCCAGTATTGTGTGTACTCTTTGGGGTTAACGTAAGTGGGTAGCTGTAACTAGTATTAAGATCAACTAGTCTTTACTGGTTTGCAGCCAGATTGTCTCGTAAAAAGAAGACGTTTCGACAACTATGTCTTTTGCCTTCACCAGGAATCTCGCAGCGGACGGACAGGCCTTATATTAATTCTTCACTGTCACGTCATACACCAGCCAGCCAATGGGCGTCGAGGCTCTGTAGGAGGGCCGCTCCGCCTTGTTGCACAGCCCTGCTCGTGATGGCTTCGTTAACGCTGTCTGTCTTAAACTTGTTGCACTCCGGCTTGAGAATTTAAAGCTCCAGTTTCCATGCGTTACTCAGAAAGACTCCCCTTTTTGTGTTCTCTGTTACAGGTGTTATCAGGGCAGAGCAGCCTTCCTACAGAGCCATGACACCTATTCGGCGGCTGGTGCACGACGTGACAGCGAAGAATTTATAAAAGCCCATCCGCCCGCTGCAAGATTCCTGATGATTACAACAAAGATAGTTGTCGAAACGTCTTCTTTTTACGATACAATCCGTCTGGAAACCCCTAAAGACTACACTGCATTTACACGTCGGGAAAATCTTCGAGCATATATTAGTTCCAGGATTTTTGATAGTTGAGCGAGCCGGCGCTGTATGTCGTTATGTATGCATATGCGAGGCGGAGGCCTCTATATTATAGCAGTATCAGTATTATTGTAACCCGTGAATATTGTCAAGTAAAGTACGTTTGATGTTAAAGCATTGTGAAGTATTAATGTTGATGGCTGACGCAGACTTACGGAGTAAAGTGAATATTTACGAACAATGCCTACAATTAACCGGTTATAATAACTCCTTTAATTTGGACTGAAACACTCATTAACTATGTTTTACCTTCGAATTTAAATGAGCCAATGTGTGTTCGTTATAAACCGGGCTATTCGTCCGTAACACGATGCAATTTTCTTTGGAGCGGAAATAATGAAATATCATTTTTAGCAGCGATTCCTCGTAAGCTGACATTACTAATTATGTGAACTAGTTAACCACTATATAGATTATACACTCGCACTCTCCATTCATGATCGTGTACGTCGTATTCTCTTTCGTATACTGCGTCTGATTCATTCTTTGATGCCAAAGATTCTCTCAAAAATACTGTTAAGAAATGATTGATAAATGACCTTCTGAAAGAAATAGCTGGAAAAGTTGGACTTCAGACCTCTTTTGAGAAGATAAATTCATGACCAATATCAGGGATTCGCCCACAGTATTAAACACGGAGAATGGAAAAATTAACAAGGTAAATAAATTTAAATATCTAGGTGAAGTAATTCTGATTAATGGGCTTGATAAGGAAGCGAACATATCAAGAGCAAGAAAACTAGAACTAGCATACCAACTGTCTAAAGAAACATATAATAAGAAGAATCTCTCAAGGCAAACTAAAATCAAGCGCTACAAAACAGTAATCAAACCAGAAGGTCTGTACGTCTCAGAAAGTTTGTTCTCTATGAAATCTGAAGAACTAGAAGAGATAGAAAAAAGGGAAAGGAAAATCTTGAGAAAATTTTTTGGGGACCACTAAAAATTGAAAATGGTGAGTTTAGACACCGGAGGAATAAAGATCTATACAAAGAAGAGGAAATTGAAAGCATGCCAGACAGAATCAAGAAGAGGAGAATCGGTTTTTTAGGTCACATAATGAGAATGGATAACAATAGACTTACAAAAAGAATTTTCAACGATGTTTACAAGAGTAAGAAGGGCAACCAGTGGATCCAAGGAGTAAAGAAAAATATAATTGAGATCGGAATAACAGAAGATTTAATGCAAGATAGAGCAACTTTCGGGAGACTGATTAAAAAATTCAAAGGTTTTCAGGAGAAGGCTACGAGGAAATGTAACAACATACGGACGGAATAAAGGACAAAACAGGAAAGTGAAAGGATGAAGAACTACTGGAAGTCAAGAAAAGAAGGATCGAAATGAATGCACGGGATTACTTTTCGTTGTCCTTGGATTGCGGATATCGAAGAGAAGAAGAAATGATTTTCACAAATTATAATACACACAATCAACCACATTTCTATATGCATATACATTTACAGACTTGCTTGACGTATAGCCGTTACGTGCTCAATCAAAGCTTACGACGGAAGAGTTGGCACAAAACTCAAGCGTTAGCTGGGAGCAGAAGACATGTTTGTCGCAGAGGTGAAATACAGTTTAGAACGCTCTCACACGAATTCCTAGCGTTTAACTCGAGTTTCTCCAAAGGTTGCGAGTTCACTTGATACCTTTCAGGAATTCTTAAGTACAGCAGGCATAGCTAATACCTTTTGCGCAAGGTCGGAAATGAGTGAAAGGCACATTCCAAGGCGTTCAAGGAGCACTGCTTCGGCTGAGATACCGACAAGCGCTGCTGGAAACATAACAACAGCGGACCTTACAGTTCAAGATCCGGCTGCATGACTTCTACGTTCATCTGTTATCTGGTTGAAATGCAATTTTTATGTACGAGGGTGGTCCGAGAAGTACTCGGCCTGACCGAGAGATGGCAGTAGTTGCTTGAAAAATATCGCTTTATTTCAAAGCACATAGTCTATGAAGCACATGTTTCAAGTTTGAAGACGCTACGTTGTTTCGTATTTGTTTGGCAACAATTAATCTTGAACGTTGTGAGTAAATTTGTGAAAATGGAGAAAATTGGTCATCGTTATGTGATACAATACTTTCATTTAAAAGGCCTCAGCCCAACCGATATAAAAACTGAGCTAGATTCTACTCTGGGCGAGTCTTCTCTTTCGTTTACAACAGTAAAATATTGGGTGACAGAGTCTAAACGAGGCCGTACGAGCTGCCAAGACGAACATCGCAGTGGTCGACCGAATGAGGTGACGACTCCAGAAATGGTGAAGAAAATCCACAAAACGGTACTGGATGATCGTCGACTGAAAGTGCGCGAGCTAGCAGACATAGTATGCATAGTAGGCATTTCAAAAAGTGCGGTACATCGCATATTAACTGAAAATTTGGACATGAGAAAGTTGGATGCAAGATGGGTGCCACGTTTGCTCACACTCGAGCAAAAACAGTGCCGTGAAGATGTTTCAATTGAGTGTTTAGCGATGTTTCACCGCAACAAAGCTGAATTTTTGCGCCGTTTCATAACCATGGATGAAACATGGGTCCATCACTTCACCCCAGAGACAAAAGAAGAATCAAAACAATGGACTGAAAAGGGAGAACCTGCTCTAAAGAAGGCCAAGACTGTTCCATCTGCAGGCAAGGTCATGGCGTCTGTTTTTTGGGATGCGCATGGGATAATTTTCATTGACTATCTTGAAAAAGGAAAAAACAATCAACAGCGGTTATTATTCGAAGTTATTGCAATGTTTGAGCAAAGAAATCAAGATAAAACGACCACATTTGGCTAAGAAGAAAGTGTTGTTTCATCACGACAATGCTCCAGCTCACAGATCCGTTATTGCAATGGCCAAAATTAATGAATTAAAGTTCGAATTGCTACCTCAAGCACCCTATTCGCCAGATTTAGCTCCCTCGGATTACTTCCTGTTCCCGAACTTAAAAAAAAAAAAAAGGCTCAGTGGTCAAAGATTTTCGACCAAAGAAGAAGTGATGTCGGCAGTTAATGGCTACTTCGAGGAGCAAGACAGTTTTTTTTATAAAAGTGGTATCGAAACTATTGAAAATCGCTTGAATAAATGTATAGAGCTGAAAGGAGACTACGTTGGAAAATAAATACAGTTTTTTTCCAAATTTTTGTTTTTCATTGCTAGGTCGGGTACTTCTGGGACCACCCTCGTGTAACTAACAATTAGTAGCAGAATACGATTCTGCCAGGCTGCCTATCAAAATATGGCCGCAAGTATTTTTAATTAAACTTTCTAAAATTATTTTTTTTTTAAATTTGTCACTTGTTTTTTTTTTTTTTAAATTATTATTCATTTCAAAGAGAGGCATTTAAAAGTTTGGGTTACCTATGTAAAAGAGGCCTCAAGGAGGGATTACCAGCTGTTAAAGATATTTAAGAGCGATAGAACAGCTGGGACCGCTATCTGCAGTCACTATTACATAGGCAACCAAAATTTTTTATGATATTTATACGTCTCTCTTTGAAATTAATTGTAATTTATTTAAAAAACAACTGAGCTAAATTTTTTTTTAAAAATTGAAATTAATTAAAAATACTTGCGACAATATTTTGATAGGCGACACGTGCAGAATCGTATTGTGCTTAGTGTTGCAAATTGAAGAAAATAAAAAAAAAAAATCAGATTTGTGAAAAAAAAAAACATGAAAAAAACCTAGCACCCTGGTTTTTTTGTCTAATTTTTTTTTCAGAAAACAATAAATTTGATAAATTATAGTTTTATTTACGGAACTTACATTTTACATGTGTGTTTTATATCTCACTGAATCCTATAATGTTTTACATAATGATTCATAAATGTATCTATATAGGTAACATAATTTAATTCATCCTCTATGTCAGTACCACATTCATTAGTATCAGCACCACCAACACTAGATCGGTCGGTGTCGGAATATTCTGTTTCTTCTTCTGGCTCTTCTGGATCCATAACTTCAGAAATAGTTACATTTCTTTTACTGATTGTTCTTGTACTGTACGCAAAAGATTTTGAGATTGCAATTTTAAATTGTGAGCAAAGTACACACTGTGCATAAAGACTGCCCCCATAATTCTCTTATTACGGTCTTTTAAGTTTGAATCTATTATCATACAAAATGGGAGCTTTATTTTTTTTTCAATCGTTGGTTTACGCCAACGGTTGCAAGGAAACGATTCATAATTACTGACAATTTAATGACTCAGTATCACTATACGCTGAGAGTCTATCAAGTATACGAATATAAGGAAAGCACAATAAGTAATAAAAAGAGGCAAAAAAACCGTAGATAAATTTAAAATTCCTAATTTTTTGAAAACATCCGTAGGTCTGCAGATAAATTTGTAGGGTTGGCAGCACTAGTTCAAATAGCGAGTATCAATCCAAACAACGGGGAACGGGGATTCCTTCTCATGCAACCTAGCCTCTTCGGGAAGTCCTCGTACGTAAAAGAAAACTTCAGTCAATGTTGCCACTATTTTCGTAATTTTCTTTTCTACTGAACCAGAAATGTATATTAGATTTAAAAATTAAGATAAGTACTAAGTATAAACTGTAAAACAGTCATATTAAACGATAAATGCCTTACAAATTTGAGATTTAGTAGGTAAGAAAAAAGACGTGTCCCAGAAAAAAATAGTTTTTTTTTCATATTTTTTTTTCAAGCCAGAAAAAAAACGTTTTTTTACAACACTAATCGTGCTACTAATAATTACACATAAAAATTGCATTTCAATCAAATAATAGATTGACGAAGAGATCATGCAGCCGGATCTGGGGCTATTATAAGCAGACGATTATCAAAAGAGGTGGAAGTGAATCTGGGAGTGCCACAGGGTAGCGTATTGGGACCACTGAAATTCATCACTGTCATGAATGACTGTATTGATGGTTTACAGTCGAAATGCAAATGACATAATGGTATAACGATATATAACATATTCAAAATTGAAGAAAACTGAACGACTACAGGATAACCTGGATTGAAAATCTAATTGGATAGGTCAACATCGAATGAAGATAAATGCCAAGAAGTGTAAACTTATTAGGTATACTGATAGAAGAAAAACAACTAAAAATTGTTTGTGATAATAAGGTGGTGATAGAGTTGCTTGTTGAAGGCTTCAAGTGTAAATATCTTGGCATAACGTTTGATAACAAAGTCAGCTGGGCAGAATGAGTAAGTGGTAGGTTACAAAATCCTTCATTTACTGGAGAGGGTGATGAGAGGATGTACCAGAGAAGGGAGGGATCTGGGTTACAAAACTTTGGTCAGACAATTGCTTAAGTATGGTGGTGTAGTTTGGAACCCACACCTTGGCTATCAAATACAGGAGTTGGAGGGGGTGCAAAGAAGAGCAGATAGATTTGTTTGTGGAAATTATCGCAGGACCCAGTCAGTAACTGATATCATAAAGGAGCGTGCATAAACCACGTAGCTCCATTTTGGCCTCCTGTGAACCCCCCCTCCCCCCCACGTAGCCCTACGTGGCTTTTGCCTCTACCCCCCCCCCCCCCCCCCCCGCACGTAGCTTTTTTCCCTATTGATTCCAGAAGGCATTTTGTACCGTTTTGTCTTGTCAGACTATTGTAAATTACATACGGAGATAATTAACTGAGGGAAATAAATATTCACACGCTGTTGTGAGTTCTGTTCCTCATTTTAACTGTGAAAAATGTTATGAAAGGAAAGCTACGTGGCCTGGCTCGAAACCCCCTCCCTCCCCCCACGTAGCCCTCTACCAACCCCTCCCCCTGGACCGAGCCACGTAGTTTGTGCACGCTCCCTAATAAAGGAGCTGGATTGGGAGTCACTGGAAGACAGAAGGGGAGGGTGTAGAGTGTAATGGGTGCATGCAAATCGTATGTTTGTGATGGGGTTTGGAAGGATATTGGTCAAAGAATTAAGAATTATGCATGGAAGGTGAAAGATGACCATGACCACATGCTGGCTCTCGATTTTATGCACAAGAGAGGGAGAAAATTTTCTTTTGTTGGTACCGAGAGTGGTGGGTGAACGGTTAACGTTCTGGTCTCGCATTCGGGAGGACGCCGGTTCGAATCCCCGTCCGGACATCCAGATTTGGGTTTACAGTGATTTCCCCAAATCACTCCAGGCAAATGCTGCGATGCTTCCTTCAAAAGGCCATGACCGAATTCCTTCCTGTTCCTTGTCCGCAATCCCATCCCACCTCTAATGACCTCGATGTCGACGAGGCGTAAAGTCATTGTTGGTAAGGGGGTCAGGGATTGGAACAAATTACCAAGTTAAGTGATGAATAATTTACTAAAAACGGTGAAGGAATTAAAAATTAAAATTTGTAAACCGCAAAAGTAGATGGGGGAAGAATTTTAATACTCGAAGCACATAAGATAATAATTAAATAATACTAAGAAAGGGGTAATTATGTGACAAGGGAAAATGCCTCCAGAACATGTGCTCTGTCGTAGGTAATAATTCAATTTCAATTTTCACCACCTCCACTTTTAACTCGCGGAATTCGTCTACTAACAATTACAAAGAAGGCACTGCAGAATGAACATCATTGCAACCTGGCTAGTGCGAATGTGTCCGAACGGTGACTAAAACGGTTCACACCTCGCCAAGCACAATGGACGCACGTTTGCCGGGCACGCACGCTCGTTATAGACCACAGGTCGCGCTGTTTGAGAACATTCTAACGACACTGTAGCCACCGCCTTGGCAGGTTGTTCTACTACTGTACCCTTTTCAATATGCCATCGGTTACAGAATAATATAACCGTCAAACATACATTAAGCACATCGTGGATGATACAGCAAGTATATAATATTATAAATACGAAACTCACTGTTTGTTACCTTTTCACCATTAAACGGCTAAACCAATCTTGACGAAATTTGACAAGGAAATACTATGTATGATTAGAAAGGACACAGCATATTTTTTTCTGCATAAATAACATGTTTCAGCATAAAATTCTGGAAACTAACCGAGCGGCGACAGACAGATGGATAGCGAGTGTAATGCTGTATCGGTCACTCAGGCTTTGTTTCTCTCGCAGTCAGTTTCTGTATACAAAACCATGACAATAGATTAACCAGGGTGCCTCACACACATAAGTTTTATGACGCACTACAATATAGAATAATATTAGGAAGAGGCAAGAAGGGTATCACTTCCCGATACCTCAAATTCACCCCGTGGCAGGTCTCCTTCTGCCTAACAAAAAGGTGTCTAGCATGGAATTTTTTATTGCTACAACCTGATGACACGCCAAGACGATTTTTGTGTAATACCACGGTGCAGACAATTGGCCAATCAGTTTTATGTCGACACATGAAAGTTGAGAGTGGATGGTTGCGATTTACCGTCATGTTACCCCGGCTCCGTGCATTTTACGTAACTTACAGCTTTCTATATCCAATTCTAGCAATAAATATCTAAAACTACGAGTAAAAAGTCCCTAGATACAAATGCTGTTCGGTATAATACAACTTGTAAGATTTTTAGTATACGAATATATCTCTTACTGCCCATCAATTAGTCGTAAATAAACTAGCTGTGGAAGTTGGCAGCTTATACCAAAACTTACTAGCACATTAATCAATTTAACATTTATATTTTCTATCTTCAACATGCACCAAGACATTTTTAATACATTAATCTTCTTTCACAATAAAAGTAACAGACAGCCTTTTCCTTTGCCTTCAGCTTCTTTCTTCTCTCTGCGAAATTAAATCCCCAACACTACTATACTCTCTGGTCACGTGACCAACCAACTCCAAAGTGTATATAACTTAGGGGTGTCCATTAATGACGTGAAGTGTTTTTCTGGAATTCAGGACCCCCCCCCCTTTTCTGGTGAGACTTCGTGAGACCTGTTGGCCCCCCCTCTAAAATGACGTGAGGTTTTGACGGAGCCTTCGCCCCCCCCCCCCCTACCAATCGACCTCCAAACTTTTTTTTATCTGAACCCATGCTACAAGAATTTCAAAACCACACGTGAGATTTCCGTTGCCCCGCACCCCTCCTCCTCGGAGGGTTTCGTGAGATTTCGCCGCTCCCTCCCCCCTCCCCCTATTTCCACCTCACGTAATTAGTGGACGCCCCCTTACAAAGCTATTATTATTAAAAATTTATAAAATAGTCGGATAACGTTGTTAACCGACAGACTCCTAAAGAGAAAGTTTGGTTGATTTTATATGAAATATGAAAACTGAGACCTTCTCACTTAGAATAAATGTCTCGAACGTGCCAATAATAATACCAATGTGGCGGCTGAGGTTGTATACCTGAACCCTGGGTTGGAGTGAGAGACGCTAGGAGAGTCAAACTTACCGAGTCCTCACGTTATCGTTGCTACATAATTAGAACTTCTTTTTATCAGCGAGTGGTATGGTCACACGCGGAAGAACCTAACAAAAAAAAAGGATTTATTTCAAACTATCAAAACGACGCGAACTGTCATTGTCTTGATACCCGTGAGCGTTTTCGAGTGTGGGTACGGCATGTCTCATGTTTTTCGAATCGAAATGCACCGGCCGCGTGCAACCCAACGCTATGACTACAAGCCACACGCATGCGCGGAACTGTTAGTGAACAGGATATCTAAATTACACACGGAGATAATTAAATGACAGAAATAAATATCCACATGCTGTTGTGTCGTGTCCTGTACCTTATTTTAACTGTGGCAAATAATATGAACGAAAAGCTACATGGTTTGGTTCAGACTTTACCCATTCGGGAGGACGGCGGTTCGAATCCCCGTCCGGGCATCCAGATTTGGGTTTTCCATGGTTTCCCAAATCACTCCAAGCAAATGCCGGGATGTTTCCTTCAAAAGGCCATGGCCGAATTCCTTCCCATTCCTTGCCCCCCATCATTTCCCGTCTCTAAGGACCTCGCTGTTAAGAGACGTTAAACAGTAAAAAAAAAAAACAGTTCCCCCCCCCTCTTTAGACCGAGCCACGTAGTTTATGGACGCTCCTTAAGTTAAAAAATTTAAGAAATCACGCCCATACAAGTCAGTGGTGCGTAGAATTATCTCCGACAATTTATCGGTCCTCGCGTTGAGAAACGCTGTACCACACGAACAGAGGAAGGAGTCTAATAGGATTGCCGGCTCACCCACTGCTGGTATTAAGGCCGACATGTTCTTTCGTCGTGAGCGGTTTAACACGACTTAGCAGCCTGCGCATGTGGCTGTGCGCGCTAAAGCACTACCAAACAAGTTAAGTGGAATGGGCCCTGGTTCAAATCCCGGGCCCCGCCTAACGTCAATACTGATTAGTTTTTTCCCCCCCTTGCTTTTGGCTTTATTCCTCGTGGACGTCGAGATCATTAGACGCGGGAAAAGACTGGGGGAAGGAAGGGGAAGGAATTGGGCCGTGGTCTTTTTGAAGCAACTATCCCGGCATTCGCCTGCAGAGATTTGGGGAAACCATGGAAACCCCAAATCTGAGGAGTCGAACCTGCGTCCTCCCGAATGCGAGGCCGGAGCGTTGCCACTCACCCACCACGCTCTGCAATGTTCATCACAGATTTTCCTGCGATCTCCCAGGCAAGCGCTGAGAAATCCGAAATCATCGACTCGTTGATTACAAGTTTACGGAACATTCGCACATTCAATTTTCATCCTTCCTTAACCTCTTCAGTCCCGAGGTATCATATATGATACCTCCAGAATTTTTTTTTTCTCGGCCCACTGCACAGCTGAACCTTTTCTGGCCCATCGTATCATCTACAATACACATCGCGCTTCTCACAGCTTATATGTTCGATGTTCTGCTTTTGGCAGCCCTGATTGGAAACTTGGGATCCTGCAGCTGTACATACGTTGAAATAAAGGTAAAGACATATATTTTTTCCATGAAATAAAATAACATGAAGCAGTAAAGTTGTGTGAATAATTTTCCTGCTTGACTCCCGTGGTATCATATATATACCATCTATAAAAAATTAATTATTGTTTCAAATTTTTTTTATGGTCATTCATTGTTAACTACCATTAACACAATAGTAGTTCTCTTGCACTTTTATTATGAGCTCGGGACTGAAGAGGATATAAAAAAAGAATCAATATTTTGTTGGATTGTTGAAACTATATAGTCATCGGAGAGTATAACCAACACAACGAAAACCGCGTTCGTCTTTGTTAATAACAACTGGATTTTGCGGCAATGCTGCGTTATTTATTTCACAGTCTAAACTTTCGGTTGCCATTCTGCAGCCTTCGTCAGCGATACTATCTATGCAGCATAAATAGTTTCTCTGGAAAAGGCTGTAGTCGCCAAAGATATTACTTATGTTGATTAAACAGTATCTCTGACAAAGGATGCAAGGATGGCAGCCGTAAGCTTGGACTGTCAAAAAACGCAGCATTACCGCTTACTAACAAACACAGTTCATTAGTGTGAAAGTATTTGCAAATACTTTCTATACAATATTTGCTGTCAGAATACAACCATTTTGAATTCCATTCTACAGACCTAATTGGCAAACTACGAGTATAGTGTAGTGCTGTTTCCACTATAAGACCGCAGCAAAAAATAGCCCTAAAAACTTAGCTGCTCTTGCTAATCTAAAAGCTCACGAAATAAAATCGTTTGCTGAATGACGAATTATTTACACAACTGATGGATACAGAACGCAATGATCAAGGGGTTTTATTCCCCCTCGATTCGGCAAACGAGGGCCACATGTCACCGGATCCTTGATGTGTCCAGGTGGCCATTGTGAACGATGAGAGGAAGCAGTGGAACTTAAACCACTGACGGCAGATCATTACAACACCAGACATCAGGAGGTGGTAAATAAAAATAATTAAAAAAAATGGGAACGAATGTAGGCTTTCTCGGTGAATCAGATGAATAAAATCTTCTCGAGCTTTCCACCGCGAGAAAGCGTCCATAAGAGCCGACGTTTCGGATCCTGAGTCTTTCGCCGGAAGATGGAACCAGAGTCAGGCTCCGAAACGTCGTCTCTTTGAAATATGCTCTCGCGTTGGAAAGCTGGAGAAGATTTTCTTTGAAAACAATTACCTTTCTCAAGGCCAGCTTTGACACTAATAAGTCTTATTCTTGAAGCAGTTACTATTAGTCATCAGTATCAGTAGCGAGGCAGGTTTTGACATGGCTGCTCTCTATGCGCTGCTGTCTTCTACTCTTCTCTTCTCTTCATGCCCACGTGGATTCCTTTGATGTTATCTGTTATCTTGTGCCTCCTTCCTCTCACTCTCCTAGTTCTTCCAAGCACTGCTCTCTCAACGAGTGTCCCATCCAGTTCTTCTTTCCTTCTGTTTTTTTTTTTTTTTTTCTTTTTTTGCTGTCACCAGTCTTTCGACTGGTTTGATGCAATCCTCCATCCTTTCCTATCCTGTGCCAACCTCTTCATTTCTACATACCCCTTACAGCCCACGTACTCAATTATCTGCTTCATATATTCTAATCTCTGTCTTCCTCTACAGTTCTTACCTTCGACTGTTCCCTCCACTAACAAGTTAACCAATCCTGCATGTCTCAAAATATGACCTACCAGCCTGTCTCTTCTTTCTGTCAGCCTCTTCCGCAAACTTCTTTTCTCACCAAAATATATACAGGAGGGAAAAAAGTAAAAGCACGGTTAACTCGTGGGAAAGCCTTATTCAAGTTTCCTCCTACCACGAATCCTTTGGGGGACATCCATAAATTACGTGAGGTGAAATAGGGGGGGGGGTCCAGCTAACCAAACCTCACCAAGGGGGAGGGGGGGCAACGGAAATCTCATGTGAGATTTTGGTATTTTTTTGGACTGTAGAACTAAAAAAAAAGTATCGTCGAAAAGTGTGGGTGTAACCGGCTTTCGAAGGGAGAGCCTTAAAAAAAAGTCAAAAGTCTCAAAAAGTAGCGAGAGCTATCTCTAGGGGGGGGGGGGGTTTCTCACGAGATCAGATATCACAAGAGGGGAGGGTGGAGGTCTGATTAGATCTCACCAAGTTTCACCAGAAAGGGGGGGGCGAAAATCCGGAAAAACACCTCACGTAATTTATGGATGCCCCCTTTCCAGCACTTCATCATTACTCACTTTTTCCATGCAGCTTGTCCTCTCCATTCTCCTCCACATCCACATCTCAATCGACTACATCCGTTTTTCATCTTCTGACCTCAATGTCCAAGACTCTGCCCAAAAAGAACCACACTCTATACCAATCTTCATTTTTTACTATTAGTAAAAAGTTTTTAAATGAGTTTTCATTTTTTTACTTATGGCTTTACGCCTCGTCGACGTCGAGGTCATTAGAGACGGGATGGGACTGGAGCAAGGAACGGGAAGGAATTCGGCCATGACCTTTTGAAGGAAGCATCCCGGCATCCGCCTGGAGTGATTTGGGGAAACCATGGAAAACCCAAATCTGGATGCCCGGACGGGGATTAGAAGCGGCGTCCTCCCGAATGCGAGGCCAGAACGTTAACCGCTCACCCACCACGCTCGGTAAATATGAGACATGTTGAAGCGAACGGAAGTCGATGGTCTGTGACTGCAGATCAACTCTTGCTTGCACGCAGTGCCAATCTTCAACAACACTCGACAACCTGTTGACGGGGGCGATACTGAGGACTTTGTCCAATACTCGAAAAAATTCTCATGGCGTCCGGACACGAAATAATAAAGTAAATTTGATGTTCTTGCACCTAGTACATACGAGGTGTCGCTACAGAATAACGAGACTATCACTGAAAAAAAGTTTTGAATTTATACATATTCAGTTACCTTCAATATACACCCCTCCTCTATCCCTACAAAGTTCCATACGAAGAATATTCCATTGTTCGAGACAGTGCCGGAAGCCTTCTTCTGTGAATTTCTTCGTGACTCAAGCCGCTTTTACTATCGCAGCTCCAACGGACTGAAATCTTGTTCCTTTTATAGCAGATTGACCTTGGAAAAAGGATAAAAGTCAGATGGTAGAAGGTCATGCGTATACGGTGGGTGGTTTAAAACCGAGATGTTGTACTGCACTAGAAACGTCTTCACAGACACTGCACAATGAGCCGGGGCGTTGACTAGATGGAGAACCCATGACTTGTTCTTTCACAAACCGTTTTTTTTTTTCAAGGTTAGCTGACTGTCAGATCGAATAACATTATAGACTTATTCAATATTCTCTTCTGTTTCTGACTTGCTGGGATGACCGGAGCGTGAATCATGCTTAAACCATTCCAAAACTCGCGCATGTGATAAACATTGAATGCCATGAACTTCTTGTAATAAGAGATCATTTTCAATAGCGTCTTCCACAAGCTTCGTGTGAAATTTCAGGACAATTCGTTGCTGTATTATCATTTTTCCAGCAAAACAAAAAACAGCTCTTAAGGGTGGTTCTCCTTCTTCCGATGGCGGTTTAACCCCCCCCCCCCCTAAATTCGGTATACGCATCGTTTCTAGTCCTTACACCCCGTCCTCACCTAAATTCAACATATGTGTCATTTGTGGGTATTTTTGTTTTGTTTTTGTTAGATCTTTTGTCCTTCAAGAATTACAAAAGTTCACGTGAGATTTTCCTCGACTTCCCCCCCCCCCCACCCCACCCCCCCCCCACCCCACGGTGAGATTTCGCAGGACCTCACGTAATTAAAGGACGCCCCCTAACACAAACGAAGATCACGACCAGACTGATTTGTTTACAGACAAGAGAGAAGGCTTCGCACTATCAGCTGTGAGTCGTGGTGCTTCTGTCTCCGTGTCCACGGCTCCAGGCAGCTCGGGACAGGCTGTCCCCAGCGGCCTTCCCAAGGTCGGCACTTGCTCCGCCCAGTCAGACTCCGTGTCGAAGACAGCGGAACCGCCAAGGACGTGTTTAATTGACAGCCGTCACTCGACCGAGAGCAATAATCGCGCAGTTACCCAAACACACAGGCAGTAAGACATGGAAAACTCAGCCACCGACACAGGGAATCTATACTATCACTCTGCAAATGAAAACACTGTTGGTAGCGAAGGATACAAACCTTTTCGAGATGCAAACAGGCATCAGGCAGGGAAATGCTCTGTCTCCCACCTTATATATGATTTATAAAAGTTTTTTGTTTTTTTGGCACAAGCCTTCATCTCCTTTCATAACCAACCGAAATCGATATATGAGGTATGATTTTAAACATTAAGGTCTCCGCTATGGTAACATCATACATTAAGAAAGGAATTTTCCGGAATTAAACCCTTAAATGGGGAAAGTATCATTATTTCTAAAACGTACTTTTTCTGCGACGTGCCCATTTATCACCCTTCATACCTATCTCAAATCAATAAATGAGGTCTCCTATTTGATATATCATAAATTAAGAAAGGAAATATTAGGAATTCGGTCCATAAAGCGCGAAAGTATCAATATTTCTAAAAATTTCTTTTTTAAGTGAAAAGCCTTCTATAAGCGATGTTTGGACGGGGGTAAATCGAAGAGTTTGCGTCACCAACATGCTGTAATAGGAGTATACCTGTAGCTATAAATATGACGTGTTGCGATGGACAACAGTGAAAGCATAGATTATACTCACAACTACAACTACAATATAATATTTGCCGTGTAATGTGAAGTACGCCACAACGCTTCCATGGTTCGGATTCCACGTTATAGGTCCCCTGCACCTGGTAGCACTACCGATAAAGGTCAAAGCGGCTAAGACAAGGGCGGAATGCGCAGCCGGTATAAACCCTGCCTCCAGGTCATTAAGGCCACACGGAATTATTATTATTTAGTACATCTGTAACTATAAGTATGACGTGTTGCGCGCATGTTGTTTATAGTTTTAAGTTTTCACTTCTGTCATCAGTCCCCAACGGTTGGTTGTTTGACACGAGTCATTTATCTCCCATCATGCCTAACTAAAGTAAGGTATCATTTTAATGATTAATGTCTTTACTTTGGTAACATCATAAATTAACAATGATTTTTTTTCGGAATTATACGTTTAAATCCCAAAACTATGAAGGCAACGCGTATCAGACAGTTCAGAACAAAGCCGTTAGGTTTTGCTGGCGCCGCTAAGCATTGGTCTCGTTACCGCTAGATAGCAGTAGCACATATCACAGAGCTACTAATTTACGATTACGTTACCCCTAGATAGCATCAGCACACATCGCGTTACCGCTAGATAGCAGAAGCACATATCACAGAGATATTAATATACGACTGATAGTGTAATCACTTGATAGCAGAGTACATATCGCGTTACCGCTAGATAGCTGCAGCACATTGCACAGAGATATTGATATACGACTGATAGTATTACCGCTAGATAGCAGATGGACAAATCTCGCTTCCACTAAATAGCAGCAGCACATAACGTAGCTATATCAAAAAACTGTTTCGCTGGCTTCGACGACGGCCGATCGCTTAGTTGCTATATAGCAGCAATAAACAGTGCTTTTTTTTGTACAATAAGTAACTATCGGTATATTTTTTTTCTGTTAAGGACGATTGTGTTCTGCTATACAGCAGGGGCGCCGTACACGGGAGTGCAAGGCGTGCATCAAACGCGGGCGGCACGTTGAGCGGGGCGCAAATCGAGTGATCTACAGTCGATAGTTGCCACTCCACTGTCACCGTGACGAAATTTGCAGCGTTTTATGTAGAAAGCGATTTTTTTATTTTTTTTTAGGTCAACTGCTGCTTTCGGTGGCAGGTGACACTCGGGGTGGCAACAATGGCGGTGGCAAAAAATATTTGAAGGGGCGGCAATCTCACAGTTTTTTGACCCGGTTTGGAAAATTCCTTGATCCACCGCTGGCTGTAGTTAGACGGGGGGCGGCATAATCGGTATTCCACGCAGGCGTTCAAACAACTAGTGGCGGGACTGCTATACAATTCCTATGTAAAAATTATACTCGCGAAATTTTCGCAAGTTGTTAAAATCTCGTTACCGTTAGATAGCAACACCATATGTGACTGTCATGACGATATACTGTGAGTGTTTTGTTCATCTTAGTTATATTCAGGTGAAGGCTGTGACAGTTCGGTTTCCGAGTAGAGGTCTGCAGGATAGCACACGTCAGTTAAAATCAGGAAGATATCGCTACAAATGAGCCGGTTTTGTTTCAGTCCTATATTTGTTTGTGGACATTACCGCAGAGCACAGTCCAAAACCGATATGATTTGGGGAAAGGATGAAAAACCCAAATCTGGATGGCCGGACGGGTATTTGAACCCGCTTCCTCCCGAATGCGAGGCCAGAGCGTTACCGCTCGCCCGCCACGCTCGTATATCCTCCTTCGTATTCTTTCTTTGATCTCACCGCTGAGACTCTGAATACATACTAGCGTTTTGGCGCATTGTACACTGCTCTTCTTCTTTCGATTTTGGCCGATTTTGGACCTTGAAGAAGCAACTGTCTTACTGGTTCGCCTTTCCTTCTTCTCTCATTCTTTCACTGAGGTAGCCCTCAATAACACCTGTAGGCTAGTGACAGGCTGCCTAAAACCTACCCCAGTTGACAGGCTTTACCAGCTTTCGGGGATTGCACCACCCAGTATCCTGAGAGAAGTGGCTGCGAACAAGGAGAGGACCAAAGTAGAACGGGAAAGCGCTCATCCACTGCACGGCCATACACCACCACCACAAGTCCAGGAAAAGCTACCTCACGACATCGCGGGAACTAATTGGGTCACCTGAAAAAGGCAAAAGTACAGTTGTGGAAAATGAAGATCCCTAACATCTCGGGACAACTGACAGTTGCAGAGCGCTTGCCACCTGGTCACGCAGAGGACTGGAAGGTCTATTGCGAACAGGAGTGGGCAGGTCCAAGGGAAACCTAGTGAGATGGGATTATACTGATGCTATAAGTGCGAATGTGGTGAGGACCAAACCATGAACCATATGCTCGAGTGTCCTATGTGCCCATCATCCTGCAACGAAGATGTCCTGTTTCGAGCAACACACAATACACTTGAGGTTACGTAGTACAGGGCGAAATGTTTTTAAAGTTGTTAATTTGCACAATGTTTTAACTGTGTATTTGATGTTTGTGATTCAAGAATAAAATAATAACTGAGGGTGTTCCTTCTTTCTTCAGACCAGCTGGTCATGGCCTTTGTACGTTGTTCCTGGGACTCCTAGAACTTATTAATTTTAATTTGAAACGCTTTTCGATTCTCTATGTCACCTGGATGGATCCCAACATTTTCCATATATTTTCTTGTTTCCTCAAACCATTTTGTTGTCACCTTTGATTTAGTGATGTAGTCGAAAATGCTTTTTGTTGACTTACTCTCACTCAATGGCATAAGCTGTCCGTAAAATTTCATCCGTCTGTATATATAATTTTCTCTGCATGCCTATAGAGATCTTCATTTTTCGTCTTCCATCGTATATTGTCTTCCTTATTTAAACCAGGCAATCTGAGTTGAACATTGCCTGTGTCTTGTAGTGTTCTGGCCTTGCAGTCGGGTGGACGCCGGTTCCGATACCCGTCCGGGCATCCCGATTTGGGTTTTCCAAGGTTTCCCCAAATCACTCCAGGCGAATGCCGGGATGCTTCCTTCAAAAGGCCATGGTCGAATTCCTTACCGTTCCTTACCGTCAGTCCCATCCCGCCTCTAATGACCTCGACGTCGACGAGGCATAGAGCCATAAGTAAAAAAAAAGTATTATTTGATCTATGCTTTGCGCCTATGCAGTTTTGCTTTAAATCTAATTCTAGTTATTCAGTAAACAACGAAATATCATAAGTATTTAAGATAACATTACATGCCTTACAGCAAACCACATCAATTTGGAAGTCAAAACTATCACTTCGGCTAACGGCCGAAAATGCCACTTCTGCCTCGTTGGTTTGATTGAAATGATCATAAATAAAAGACTTTTTGAAAAGCTTAGTAATTTCCCTTACTTTTTTGAGATCATTATATCTGGGAACCACTTCAGTAGGTGGATGATCGAGTGTTACGGTCACGCTTTGTGCTTCGACTGTCTGCATCTGAGTCAGTCATAGTAGATTCTGTGTGTTCGACTTCTCTTTCAGTAGGTTTTTTTTTATGTACAGTCTTTGACATTATTTCTGGCCACCGGTGAAAAATTCTATCACTCTTATTTTGCACAATCTGGCATCAATGTCATCCCAGGCAACAGGAACGCAATACTGGCTCCGCCTCCTCGCAATTTCATTGGTGGATATTTTATTCAGAGCCATCTATACTGCAGATTTTTCATTTCCTTAAGTCAATGCAGGAAACAATTGGCCAACAGGTAGGAATTAAGCTCCTCCCACTGACGATTCTTATTGGCTGAACAGTTCATCATCCTACCATTACATTTCTATAATACTTTACCAAAATTCAGATCTTGAAACGTTTGCCAAAAGTTCTAATTAACGGGATTGCATTAAAGTGAGGCAGGAAACAGGCTCAATGCTGTATATTACTACGGTTGATTAGCATAAAACTATAACGATAAGATTGTTATACTCATTTTGATAATTCCTTCGGATATTATTTCACTCATATATCTGGTCAGTCCACAAACCAAGGGATAATCATGTTCCCTGAGGTAGAATTTTTAGTACTACGAAACTACAGAAACAAGAAATTATTTCGGAAGTGTCTCTCTCCAAGATGGATTGAATGAAACAGTCTTCCAACGCTGCGTTGTATACGCCTATTCGAGGAAAGTACCACCGATCTTGCAGTGGTCCTATGGTTAGCGTTCTGGGTTACTGAGCGAGCGGTTCCGAGTTCAAATCCAAGTAGTTCTTATTATTTTTATTTTTTTTTTTAATTTAGAAATCTATCTTTACTTGTATTTTATTTTTAAGCGTACCGAAACTGCACATTGCTTATTAGTATAAGGCATCCATGATTCTTTCCTAACTGCGTCAGGAAATAAGATAAACATCTGCGAAACTACCCAATGTTTCGTAACTAATAGCCGACGTAAGCATGAAAGATTTGCGGCAGCAGAACTGACGAAACTCTACACGGGTTTCAAGCCGCGCCGAAATCATATCATCTGTCCCTTTTCAAACGACACACATGTTTCCAATATATTTATTTCACAGTAGAACGATCATCGCGTTTCAGAAAGAAATAATTTACAAGAGGAATTATTGCTCTCTTTGTAGGTGGACGATAATGATTATGCACTATATAAATAAATGAGAGTTAATCGCGCAGAACTAAATATTAGCACCGCAACAAATTAAACGACCATTGTCACTAAAAAATTTACAACCAGATTATTATCGTAGGACAAAAATAAATTCTTTTATAACTGGTGTAAGTAATTAAAGTTAATTGAGAATCGGGCTTAAAGACAGGGAGTTCTTAAATGACCGTTTTTCCCGTTTTCTACAATGCTGTTAGTTGTTGACACTATTACTTCATGATCTTTACAGCATTGGGATTTATTAAATACTGGGTCTAAATGCTCATTACTTAACAAGGCGTGAAATTACCTGCGTTATTCTTTGTTTGGAATAACATAAATAAATACAAACATTTGGCGAATGAGGATGTCGCCGTTCGCGTGATTGTTCTTTAGTCTCCGGTATAAAGTGGAACGCTCAAGTTTTGTCACCCGTCATAATCGACTCCATAATCGCCTAGGTCTCAAGGATTCAAACAAACACAGTCTACCGGTAAAGTAAGGTTGATGATGTCTAAAGACCGGAAGACCGAGCGTGGCGTGTGAGCGGTAACGTTCTGGCTCCAGGCAAATGCTGGGACGATTCTTATAGAAGGCCATGGCCGTTCCCTACTGTAATAACTTCAACATCGATGAAACGTAAAGCAATAAACAAAAAAATAAGGATAGGGAGAAGGTATTGTTAATCGATTTAAAGCCAGCTGCGACCTCCTCAATAAATTTAAAAATTCTTATGATTTTACGCCTCGTCGACATAGAGGTGATTATTGGCTGGATAGGAGTAGTGGCAAGGATTTCGGCCATGCCCTTGTAAAGAACCTATTCCGGTATTCATATGGAGTGATTTGGGTAAACCTTGGAAACCACAAATATGCATGGCCGAACTTGGATTCGAACCATTGTCACTTACAGCAACGACCAACGTGTGTTCCGAAATGGTAATGATGTAGAAAAATAGATATTGGTTCAACCTCTAAAACTGTAAATAAATTAATTTGATTCTTTATCTATGAATGCCTGGGAGACGTTACTTTTTGTATTTCCCTCATGCAGTTAACATGGATTCCCACCGTATTTTCAATTGCCAGCTGTAAGTTGGATAATTCTGAAACCAACAAAAACTTTTGCCAAATGTGCTGCTCGTGTTAAATTATTACGTGCATTATTTACGTGTTATAAAGGTATTCTTCCTTGCCGAAGGAAGTAGGAAACTTAAGACTTTTTCCTGGTAAGCGTTGCCATATTTACTTTCTGCGATGTTGCCACGATGTTCTGCCTAGTAGTCGCAGCGCTGTAGCAATTTCCCTATACCAGAAATAGTGTCTCATAGCTGGACACACACATAGGCGAAATGAAAAATTATTTATGTTCCAGTCTCATCTAGAATATTTTCATTTAACTGATTACTTCTCTTGCAACAGTTCGATTCTGTATACAGATTACTATTCAATCACGGATTGTTGTATCTATATGTATATTTTTTCTTTGGTCATATAATTTATGAGACACTAGATTCTGTGAGTCCAGGTGTCCTAGTGGTAACGCGCTGGGCTGTCAAAGTGCTGGTTCTCGGTTCAAGCCCAGGTGCTGTTATTTTTTTTTTCATTCTTTATCTCCTTTTCACTTGTTGCAAAATACATATCATATAAGTAAGTTTATATATATTTCGTGGTCAATTGGAACAGTGGAAATGAATCATAAAATTAATGTTTGGCTGAAATGAGAAAGTGTCAACGCATGATGCGTGAGTAGGAACTGAAAGCCAGTTTTCCAATAAATTTAATTTAACCATTACGATTTGTGCCACTCAACTTAACCAATTTTTTTTTCTAGTGCAAAGGCGGGAGATTGATAATTGGGGCAATGATGGCTGTTTAAAAATAAACAAGGACCTAAATCAAACTAATGTGCGGTTTTTGTAGCTAACGTTCCTGGTATTAGCAAGCAAACCAGAATTGAAAATGTGAGTAGTTATTCTTACGAAAACAAAAAATCATCATTGACGAATAACATGCTAATGAGAGGTTCCGTATTTGACAAAATGCTGCTCCTACTAGTGATCAGTAATGATATAATTGATGTATATCCTCAATATAACGACATGATAACCTTGTTTCCGAAATCTGAAATTGCAAGAAAGAAACAGGAATAGAGTGCTAGCTCCACGTGCCGAAGGCCGCCGGTTCGAATCCGGCCGCGGGCATGGATGTTAAGTGTTGTGTGTCTGTGTGAATGTCCTGTCCGTCCTGTGGCGTCCATACATTGGAAAAAATACACATTGAGCTGGCTGTGTGGCCTCCGTTGCCGAATGCCATTAAAAAAAAAAAAGAAACAGGAAATTTGAGGAAGGAGGAAAGATAATGCCAGTCTCGTTATAAGTTGTTGTTACCTCTCTGGTAATCCAGAAAGAATGTTACTGTAAGTGGCTCAGATTCGCGGGTGCCATGCTGATCCCGGTAGCTAGTGCGGTGTCTCGCGGTTCCACGGTTCGAGTCAGGCCGCAGGCAAAAGTGGTTTTATGAGTGTTTTTCTTGTGTTGCCTGTAAACTGCGACAGTGAAAACATATTATACACTTAATGAGAATCAAAAGCTACACATGTGTGCATGTATCTATTAAGCAATCCAAATTCGTTTTTGTTGTTATTCTTTAGTAAAGTCATTATTATTGCAATGGATCGGAAAAGATTAATTTATAAGCAACGAAAAAAAAAAAAAAATGGCCACGGTCCTTGAGAAAGGGCAATTCCACATTCCTTTGAGCAATTTTGGATTTTGTTTTTTCTATTTTAACCCACATTTTGATGGCTTGATCGTGAATATGAATTGAGTACTGTCTAATGACACTGACGAACTTTACCCTTCATCCAATTCGTTCGGCTATGAATTAATGTAAACATATGATTTGTAATTGAATCTAAACATAACTGACAATCATTTTTAAAAGTGAGGCTCAAAATTTTTTGCTATTAATAGATCAGTCAAGCATCCGTACAATTCAATCAATGAAACAATATAGTTTCTGATCCATCATTCAACCAAAATATTATTGGATTAATTTCCTATTCGTTTGCTGAATAGTAACGCAATCAAGATTTAATTTAGAACTACTGGTATCTGTATGTATTGACATATTAACCTGTTGTACGCTAAAGTGATGCTAAAGTCAAACACAATCCGTTTCAGAATACTGAAATGAGTAAGAATCCAGTCTTACAGTACAAATCAGGATACTGGATGTAAATTCATTTAGCCAAAGTTTCAAGCAAGTAGTTTGTTTCCTCATAGTTGTAGAAGAACGATAGTCAGGATATGGACGTCGTAACATCCACGAGGAAGAGGAGTGGTTTTATAAATATCCTACGTTTCAGTTATTCTAAGCTATCAGTTTCTAAATTTCTGAAAGATTTTGTCCCAAGTTAAAAATCATAAAACAGCAGATAGAAATAGTGACACTTATTTTACGTAACGTTTTGGTAACAGATAAACTACTATGTTGTTAAGTAAAAATTGCGTGTCAGCTGATAGATGAAGTTAGCACTATCTAGAGCCACACTGTTATTAATTATAAGGATTTATACTTTATCTCTGTTACACTCTGCAAGTGATGTGTAGTAGGATAATCACGAGGAAGTCGGGCTGTTTACACACAGCGTTAAGCGCGCAGCATTTCCTTGACCGGATTGTACGGAATATCCATTCGCAAGATATTCCGACTGCTTTAAGAATTCATAATGATTTAACTTCTATCAATACTCGTACGTTTTGTTATTATATTTCTGTTGACAGTAACATCAAAATGAAAACACCCAGAGCTCGAATAAAATCCGCAGTAGCTTACTTCAGAGAAGTGAAAAGTTAAGTAACGGAAAAGAAGCGATTGCTTTAGTTATTAAAGCGTCAGCATAAATATAACAAGAATCTAAGTCAGTATGCTGTTATAATCTTTTACAGACGTATATATGTATATTTGTATTTGTGAAATATTCTAATTTTTTTATTGTATTTCGCTAAAATATGGGCGTAAAGTGATGATGCACCATCAACTTGGACATCAATTGTTTTTTTCTGAAACACTGTATTTTCAACCTCACCACTTCAGAAGACTCGTTATTTGGTAGATCCTCCGATTTGTTTGAACTTCATTGGCTGGAGATCGCGGCCCACCCATATCACTGTAAACTAATAATTACAAGGATCTTTAACGCTTCGAATAATTAAATTCTGACGGTTCGGCTGAACTGCTATAGCTTTTATCAGTCCATCGTTCGCTCGGATTCACAGCAGAATTGACGCTTGTGTCTAGATTAAAAGAAATTTGGGTAAATTTTTATTTTCTCAAACACAATAAATGTTCGTTATAGAATGAATGGAGGAATTTTTATAAATAATCTAGACGACAGTCTTAAAAAATCTACGAGTGAGAGCATTACAGCACTTGTTTCTCATTTAAGAATATAGTTGAATATTGGAGTGAAATAAAGTGTATCTTAATGCTTGATAGCAGAGTATCAGGAAAGTGAAACGCAGGTTATTTATAGAAGAAGGACGTTCATAATTTCCTGTTTCCGCATAAGAAGGCGGAAATTTTGGTAGGCACTCGCCTTTCTTTCGATCTTTCCTTTCAGTTTACTAAATGAATGAACTATTGGTCATTATTGTATATGCATGCATGTGGAATGAAGAAACATACCACGATGCTATAATAATACATTCAGGTAAAATGAAATCTGAATTATTAATTACTTCGGCAGCCTAGTGAAAGTCTCTTTGCTGTGTATTACGCTTGAGTCGTGGCTATACCGCGGGATCCATATAACTGATCGTCCTTGACTACTGACATGAACAAAGTAAATTCAGTAAAAATTCATTTAGACCAAGTGGTTTGAACCCATGATACTGCCATTTCTTTCAATCTGCCTTAACCATTAAGCACCTAGACTGCTGCCCATAACTGTTGGAATTATTGTATCTCATTACATTTGATAAATAAAGAAGAGACACTTCTAGAAGGTAGTACTGAAACGACACTGATGGCGATATACAAAAGCATGCATATACAATAATGACCAATAGTCATTTATTTAGTAAACTGGAAGGAAAGATCGAAAGAAAGGCGAGTGCCTACCAAAATTTCCCGCCTTCTTATGCGGAAACAGGAAATTATGAACGTCCTTCTTCTATAAATAACCTGCGTTTCACTTTCCTGATACTCTGCTATCAAGCATTAAGATACACTTTATTTCACTCCAATATTCAACTATATTCTTAAATGAGAAACAAGTGCTGTAATGCTCTCACTCGTAGATTTTTTAAGACTGTCGTCTAGATTATTTATAAAATTCCTCCATTCATTCTATACGAACATTTATTGTGTTTGAGAAAATAAAAATTACCCAAATTTCTTTTAATCTAAACGCGTCAATTCTGCTGTGAATCCGAGCGAACGATGGACTGATAAAAGCTATAGCAGTTTAGCCGAACCGTCAGAATTTAATTATTCGAAGCGTTAAAGATCCTTGTAATTATTAGTTTACAGTGATATGGGTGGGCCGCGATCTCCAGCCAATGAAGTTCAAACAAATCGGAGGATCTACCAAATAACGAGTCTTCTGAAGTGGTGAGGTTGAAAATACAGTGTTTCAGAAAAAAACAATTGATGTCCAAGTTGATGGTGCAACATCACTTTACGCCCATATTTTAGCGAAATACAATAAAAAAATTAGAATATTTCACAAATACAAATATACATATATACGTCTGTAAAAGATTATAACAGCATACTGACTTAGTTTCTTGTTATATTTATGCTGACGCTTTAATAACTAAAGCAATCGCTTCTTTTCCGTTACTTAACTTTTCACTTCTCCGAAGTAAGCTACTGCGGATTTTATTCGAGCTCTGGGTGTTTTAATTTTGATGTTACTGTCAACAGTAATATAATAACAAAACGTACGAGTATTGATAGAAGTTAAATCATTATGAATTCTTAAAGCAGTCGGAATATCTTGCGAATGGATATTCCGTACAATCCGGTCAAGGAAATGCTGCGCGCTTAACGCTGTGTGTAAACAGCCCGACTTCCTCGTGATTATCCTACTACACATCACTTGCAGAGTGTAACAGAGATAAAGTATAAATCCTTATAATTAATAACAGTGTGGCTCTAGATAGTGCTAACTTCATCTATCAGCTGACACGCAATTTTACTTAACAACATAGTAGTTTATCGTTACCCAAAACGTTACGCAAAATAAGTGTCACTATTTCTATCTGCTGTTTTATGATTTTTAACTTGGGACAAAATCTTTCAGAAATTTAGAAACTGATAGCTTAGAATAACTGAAACGTAGGATATTTATAAAACCACTCCTCTTCCTCGTGGATGTTACGACGTCCATATCCTGACTATCGTTCTTCTACAACTATGAGGAAACAAACTACTTGCTTGAAACTTTGGCTAAATGAATTTACATCCAGTATCCTGATTTGTACTGTAAGACTGGATTCTTACTCATTTCAGTATTCTGAAACGGATTGTGTTTGACTTTAGCATCACTTTAGCGTACAACAGGTTAATATGTCAATACATACAGATACCAGTAGTTCTAAATAAATCTTGATTGCGTTACTATTCAGCAAACGAATAGGAATTAATCAATAATATTTTGGTTGAATGATGGATCAACAACTATATTGTTTCATTGATTGAATTGTACGGATGCTTGACTGATCTATTAATAGCAAAAAATTTTGAGCCTCACTTTTAAAAATGATTGTCAGTTATGTTTAGATTCAATTACAAATCATATGTTTACATTAATTCATAGCCGAACGAATTGGATGAAGGGTAAAGTTCGTCAGTGTCATTAGACAGTACTCAATTCATATTCACGATCAAGCCATCAAAATGTGGGTTTAAATAGAAAAAACAAAATCCAAAATTGCTCAAGGAATGTGGAATTGCCCTTTCTCAAGGACCGTGGCCATTTTTTTTTTTTTTTTTTCGTTGCTTATAAACTAATCTTTTCCGATCCATTGCAATAATAATGACTTTACTAAAGAATAACAACAAAAACGAATTTGGATTGCTTAATAGATACATGCACACATGTGTAGCTTTTGATTCTCATTAAGTGTATAATATGTTTTCACTGTCCCAGTTTACAGGCAACACAAGAAAAACACTCATAAAACCACTTTTGCCTGCGGCCTGACTCGAACCGTGGAACCGCGAGACACCGCACTAGCTTCCGGGATCAGCATGGCACCCGCGAATCTGAGCCACTTACAGTAACATTCTTTCTGGATTACCAGAGAGGTAACAACAACTTATAACGAGACTGGCATTATCTTTCCTCCTTCCTCAAATTTCCTGTTTCTTTCTTGCAATTTCAGATTTCGGAAACAAGGTTATCATGTCGTTATATTGAGGATATACATCAATTATATCATTACTGATCACTAGTAGGAGCAGCATTTTGTCAAATACGGAACCTCTCATTAGCATGTTATTCGTCAATGATGATTTTTTGTTTTCGTAAGAATAACTACTCACATTTTCAATTCTGGTTGCTTGCTAATACCAGGAACGTTAGCTACAAAAACCGCACATTAGTTTGATTTAGGTCCTTGTTTATTTTTAAACAGCCATCATTGCCCCAATTATCAATCTCCCGCCTTTGCACTAGAAAAAAATTGGTTAAGTTGAGTGGCACAAATCGTAATGGTTAAATTAAATTTATTGGAAAACTGGCTTTCAGTTCCTACTCACGCATCATGCGTTGACACTTTCTCATTTCAGCCAAACATTAATTTTATGATTCATTTCCACTGTTCCAATTGACCACGAAATATATATAAACTTACTTATATGATATGTATTTTGCAACAAGTGAAAAGGAGATAAAGAATGAAAAAAAAAAATAACAGCACCTGGGCTTGAACCGAGAACCAGCACTTTGACAGCCCAGCGCGTTACCACTAGGACACCTGGACTCACAGAATCTAGTGTCCTCATAAATTATATGACCAAAGAAAAAATATACATATAGATACAACAATCCGTGATTGAATAGTAATCTGTATACAGAATCGAACTGTTGCAAGAGAAGTAATCAGTTAAATGAAAATATTCTAGATGAGACTGGAACATAAATAATTTTTCATTTCGCCTATGTGTGTGTCCAGCTATGAGACCACTATTTCTGGTATAGGGAAATTGCTACAGCGCTGCGACTACTAGGCAGAACATCGTGGCAACATCGCAGAAAGTAAATATGGCAACGCTTACCAGGAAAAAGTCTTAAGTTTCCTACTTCCTTCGGCAAGGAAGAATACCTTTATAACACGTAAATAATGCACGTAATAATTTAACACGAGCAGCACATTTGGCAAAAGTTTTTGTTGGTTTCAGAATTATCCAACTTACAGCTGGCAATTGAAAATACGGTGGGAATCCATGTTAACTGCATGAGGGAAATACAAAAAGTAACGTCTCCCAAGCATTCATAGATAAAGAATCAAATTAATTTATTTACAGTTTTAGAGGTTGAACCAATATCTATTTTTCTACATCATTACCATTTCGGAACACACGTTGGTCGTTGCTGTAAGTGACAATGGTTCGAATCCAAGTTCGGCCATGCATATTTGTGGTTTCCAAGGTTTACCCAAATCACTCCATATGAATACCGGAATAGGTTCTTTACAAGGGCATGGCCGAAATCCTTGCCACTACTCCTATCCAGCCAATAATCACCTCTATGTCGACGAGGCGTAAAATCATAAGAATTTTTAAATTTATTGAGGAGGTCGCAGCTGGCTTGAAATCGATTAACAATACCTTCTCCCTATCCTTATTTTTTTGTTTATTGCTTTACGTTTCATCGATGTTGAAGTTATTACAGTAGGGAACGGCCATGGCCTTCTATAAGAATCGTCCCAGCATTTGCCTGGAGCCAGAACGTTACCGCTCACACGCCACGCTCGGTCTTCCGGTCTTTAGACATCATCAACCTTACTTTACCGGTAGACTGTGTTTGTTTGAATCCTTGAGACCTAGGCGATTATGGAGTCGATTATGACGGGTGACAAAACTTGAGCGTTCCACTTTATACCGGAGACTAAAGAACAATCACGCGAACGGCGACATCCTCATTCGCCAAATGTTTGTATTTATTTATGTTATTCCAAACAAAGAATAACGCAGGTAATTTCACGCCTTGTTAAGTAATGAGCATTTAGACCCAGTATTTAATAAATCCCAATGCTGTAAAGATCATGAAGTAATAGTGTCAACAACTAACAGCATTGTAGAAAACGGGAAAAACGGTCATTTAAGAACTCCCTGTCTTTAAGCCCGATTCTCAATTAACTTTAATTACTTACACCAGTTATAAAAGAATTTATTTTTGTCCTACGATAATAATCTGGTTGTAAATTTTTTAGTGACAATGGTCGTTTAATTTGTTGCGGTGCTAATATTTAGTTCTGCGCGATTAACTCTCATTTATTTATATAGTGCATAATCATTATCGTCCACCTACAAAGAGAGCAATAATTCCTCTTGTAAATTATTTCTTTCTGAAACGCGATGATCGTTCTACTGTGAAATAAATATATTGGAAACATGTGTGTCGTTTGAAAAGGGACAGATGATATGATTTCGGCGCGGCTTGAAACCCGTGTAGAGTTTCGTCAGTTCTGCTGCCGCAAATCTTTCATGCTTACGTCGGCTATTAGTTACGAAACATTGGGTAGTTTCGCAGATGTTTATCTTATTTCCTGACGCAGTTAGGAAAGAATCATGGATGCCTTATACTAATAAGCAATGTGCAGTTTCGGTACGCTTAAAAATAAAATACAAGTAAAGATAGATTTCTAAATTTTAAAAAAAAAAAAATAATAAGAACTACTTGGATTTGAACTCGGAACCGCTCGCTCAGTAACCCAGAACGCTAACTATAGGACCACTGCAAGATCGGTGCTACTTTCCTCGAATAGGCGTATACAACGCAGCGTTGGAAGACTGTTTCATTCAATCCATCTTGGAGAGAGACACTTCCGAAATAATTTCTTGTTTCTGTAGTTTCGTAGTACTAAAAATTCTACCTCAGGGAACATGATTATCCCTTGGTTTGTGGACTGACCAGATATATGAGTGAAATAATATCCGAAGGAATTATCAAAACGAGTATAACAATCTTATCGTTATAGTTTTATGCTAATCAACCGTAGTAATATACAGCATTGAGCCTGTTTCCTGCCTCACTTTAATGCAATCCCGTTAATTAGAACTTTTGGCAAACGTTTCAAGATCTGAATTTTGGTAAAGTATTATAGAAATGTAATGGTAGGATGATGAACTGTTCAGCCAATAAGAATCGTCAGTGGGAGGAGCTTAATTCCTACCTGTTGGCCAATTGTTTCCTGCATTGACTTAAGGAAATGAAAAATCTGCAGTATAGATGGCTCTGAATAAAATATCCACCAATGAAATTGCGAGGAGGCGGAGCCAGTATTGCGTTCCTGTTGCCTGGGATGACATTGATGCCAGATTGTGCAAAATAAGAGTGATAGAATTTTTCACCGGCGGCCAGAAATAATGTCAAAGACTGTACAATACGTCAACAGCTAATTGTATGAATAAGGAAAATTGCAGGTAGCAACTTTTCCTGTGACACTTTTCCGTCAGATCTTAAGCCAATAACATGAGTTTAGAAATCGAGACCAAAGCTTGTCGGTCGTTCTTTGACTAAACTGCACGAACCGAGCATTCTAAGCAAGCAAAGATTAAAATGTGTTTCTTGGCGGTGAACATAAAAAGTTGTAATATTGGTGATTTTTTGATACATCCACTCATCGAAACACAACGAAAATTTTTGTCGTTGCTTCTTGAGATATTCAGACTGAACAATCATGTCATCCCAGTGCTGTTGTAGGCCATTATTCCGCAGTTGCTCAGTAAATTAAATGATAAAATAACGCCAATGTAACCTTTTTTGTAGCTTTAATGTCGTACGCGTTTCGCCTCTCATCAAGGCATTATCAACGGCGAATATATTTAAAATTTTACATTGAGTATTACAAATTTATTCTAGGAATTAGGTTAATCACCATAGAATAAGTTTGTAATACTCGAAGTAAAATTTTAAATAGATTGGCAGCTGATGATGATGCCTCGATGAGAGGCGAAACGCGTTCGGGATTAAAGCTACAAAAACGGTTGCATTGGCGTTATTTTATCATTTAATTACGTCAACTTTTACGGTATTTAAAAGATTTGTATTAGCAGAATTAGAAAGATAAAATACACTTTTTAAAAAACAGATATCTCAAATTTGATGAAGTACAGAAACAATTTATGGTAAAAACATTTTTGCGAAGCATTCTGGAAACCATTTACTGCATATTAATAATATGGTGATAGCCCATCTTCCCGCAGTTGTTGAACAATAATTTAATTAAATAAAAAACAAAATTCACCAAACCAGTTGTTTTCGACGGATTTATTTACAAAATCATTTACTGCATAGATTTTCATTTTTCAAACAGCTATCAACAGTTTTAACCTTCTTTTTGTGTTACTTCTATGTACTTCGTTCTCAGAAACAATTCTAGTTGTATCATTTTCTGTATGAATGATCTGACAGCTAATTTTGCAATACGGCGACATAAATTATAGTAATGCATACGACAAAAACAAACGGGAATTCTTGTAAGAACGTACAAGTGAATCTATTTAGTTACAAACCATGAAAGATGAAAAAAAAAAAAAAAATACCACACACAGATCAAATGTGAACTTGAAGGGTGCAGGCAAACGAGAAAATACAACCGTATCCGGCCGGAAAGTGACGAAGGGGAGACAACGTCCCTCAGACATACACGTTTTCGCCCTATTTTGCGGATTGCGGATCCGCTTAATTTTGTGCGGGACCCGCCAGATTGCCAAATGATGCTAAATCCCACATTGCAGTCCCTAGCTGGAGTATATCCTTCTTTACTGAGCCTTGCCCTTTTATGGGATCGTCCATAAACTACGTAGCTCGGTCTAGGGAGGAGTTGGTTGGTCAGACCATTGCTTGAATATGGTAGTGTAGTATGGGACTAACATTTTGAGTATCAAATACAGGAGTTGGAGAAGGTGCAAAGAAGGGCTGCTAGATTTGTTTCTGGAAATTATCGCAGAACGCAATCACTGACAGATATGATAAAGGACCTGGAATCGGATTCATTACAAGACAGGAGGAGGATGAGGAAGGTCATGGGAGTGTGCAGGGCATATACTGGCGATGAGGCATGGAAAGATATTGCAATAGGTATGAAAAGTAGTGCATGGAAGGGAAAAGATGACCATGACCACAAGCTGGCACTCGATTTCAGGCACAAGGGTGTAGGAAGATTCTCTTTTTTAGGTAAGGGTGTCAGGGATTGGAATGAGTTACCAAGAGAAATGATGAATAATTTACCGAAAACTTTGAAAGAATTTAAAGATATAATTTGTAGAGGGCAAATGTAGGTGGGTGCAGGATAGGGGGAAGTTGGGTTTGTAGGGAAATTGCCACCGGAGCGTATGCTCCATTGCAATTAAATTAAATTAAAGCTACGGTGTGCTACGCGGGAGGGAGCGAGGGGGGGGGGGGGTTCGTGCGGACTGCGTGGGGAGGAAAAGAGGTTTACAGGAGGCCAAAATGGAGCTACGTGGTTTATCGACGATTCCTACGTGCAATAATCTCTGGTTTTCTGGATAAACGAGAAAAAAAAAAAGGCTAATGGGGTCTTTCACGCCTCGTCGACATCGAGGTCATTAGAGTCGACAAAACACAATAAACGGGAAGGAATTCGGCAATAGTATTTTACAGGAACCACTGGAGAGACTAGACAAAAAGTGAGGTAGGAGATATTGTTATACAAACAACAAATTTTGTAAAGTGGAAATTTCACGACTGAAATGTTGAACGTGGACAACTGGTGACCGCAGAAGAGATGTCAGACAGGATGACAAATGTAACACTGTTCTACGTGGGGCTGGCAATATTTCCACAAATGGCTCTTATCTTAACACGCTTTGCGTAAAAGCGGAGAAATGCAACTGCCTGCTCTAGTAACATTAACGTGAAATATTCATCGATGAGGCATGAAACGCGTACGGCAATAAACAAATTAATCCGTGTTTTTATAACCAATTAATTGAATGAGTAACTACTGGAAAAAAGGCCTGTAACAATATTCCAAAGATATAACTCCTTTACGAACAAATGAATCATTCCGTTTATCAGATATCTTTATTACTAATCACATTGTCTTGTTTTAAGAAAATCTGTCGTTAACTGACAGACTTATTGCACCATCAGGGTCCAAGATAACCGAATATGAGCGCAGTAGTACATAAAGTCCACGCAGTTATCTTTCCGAGTTACACAATCGAGGAAACCAGCAAACGTGGGTCAGCAATGTTTTCTTCAACCGAAATGGCGCCGCATGAAAATACACACTTTGACAATAAATTTGGCCACCAGTGAAAAATTCTATCACCCTTATTTTGCACAATCTGACATCAATGTCATCCTAAGAAACAGTATTACATAACTGTTTCCTGGGATGACATTGATGTCAGATTTTGCAAAATAAGAGTGATAGAATGTTTCAGCGGCGGCCAAACAGTAATGTAATACTGGCAAGCTAGTATTGCGTTACTGTTTCTTAGGATTACATTGATGTCATATTGTGCAAAATAAGGGTGATAGAATTTTTCAGCGGCGGCCAAATTTATTGTCAAAGTGTGTACATCGTGGCACTAGCATGCATTTAAGCTCCGCTATTAAGTTTTATTCGATATAAATATCAGAAGGTCGGCAAAGCGATCTACCGAAGTATATAAGTTCACAACCTCCAACATGCGATTTAGCGAAAAATACCGAAGATAATTAATTCCTTCTAGTACTGCAATTGAAACTATTATCTGTTCTGCTTCATCACAATTCTCCTGGTTATTCTGCTTCTTCTTTCAGGTTGCTACCAGATAGTGAAATTCCTCTTCACTACTCCTCCAGATCACCATATTTTCTTGTCCCATCTTCACTACCACATGAAAGGGCACGTGACTGCAATCCAGCAAAGCGGGATCATAAGACAGTTTGGCGGATCCGCAATCCGCAAAATGCGGCGAAAACGTGTGTTAGTCTGCGTGACTCTTTGTCCCACTCGGTTTCTATCGGATGTATTTCATTGTTTGTCTGTACCATAAATTACGTGAGGTGTTTTTTCGGATTTCCGGACCCCCCCTCCCCTTTTCTCTGGTGAGACTTCGTGAAATCTGGTCCGACCACCACCCCCTCGCAACTTTTTGAGACTCTTTTCTTTGTTTTAGGTCTCCCCCTTCCAAAAGCAGGTAACACCCCCACTTTTTGACGAAATACCCCCCTAAAATCGACTTTCGCGTCATATGTTTACTTTTTTTTTAGTTCTACAGTTCGACAATTTTTCCAAAACCTCACGTGAGATTTCTCCCCCCCCCCCCCCAATTTCAACTCACGTAATTTGTGGACGCCCCTTAAACAGATCCAATTTTACGTATTAATTAAAACTTAAGTTTGTTTTGATTACACATTTCTATAATTTGAGTTATGTTGCGTATTAAGAACGTTTTTCTAACCATATAATAAGTATTTTTTATGTGTCACACACGTCATCTGAACTACACAATTTTATTCACAGTTTCATTATTCCCATTTTTTGTATTTGCGGCTGAAAATTTGATTATTTGTTGATACGAAACTAATGTTATCGTAATTTTAAGGATCGCAACTATCAAAAGGCAGTTTTATATCCTTTGACTTATTGTTGTCTCGACCGCTGCCTCAATGCGTTCCAAACACGTTTTCTTTGACGAAAGCCGCCTGCTTACATGTGCCGCTCTGACTTGCGATTAATCAGTCTTGGGATGATTTGATCAATCGTCACAATACATTATTTTTGAGTGAATAGCATGCGTCCTTTCAACTCCTTGTTATTATTTTGACTAATAGTAAAAAAAGTTATAATGAAGTCTTCATGGGTGTACCGCCGAATTGTGTTGTCAAATTTCGTGTTTTTGCAACGAAACCCGGCGATACACCCGTGAGGACTTCACTGCAATCATATGCTGAGAAAGTCTCCTTTATTACTAAAAAAAAGTAATAATTTCCACTCTAAAAAAGTTATTACGCCACTTAAAGTAAAACTGAAACTCTTGACAGTTTAAGTCTTCGTGAGTAGCTTCTTTTAATAAGGTCAATCAAGGAATCAGGAGACATGATAATGAATCCAACAAAAACAATTCTTGGAAAAATAGGCAAAGTCTCGTGCTTGTGCAGTGACAAAAACTATTGAGATCTTGTTCGGAGCAAATTATACACTGTACAGAGTATATTCACTTTGTGAAATAGTATGCTTTCTCTCGGTGTTACGGAACGTTTGTTTAGAATAAATAAATAAAAAAAACTCTGGTGTCTTGGCCATTATGCGTACCATGTTTTTAAACTGATGTGATGTATTGTAAGGCGCATAATATGACCTAAGACTCAATATTTTCCATTTTTTTTATTTATTTACAAATTGGTTTAGATTTAAAAACACAAATGTAAAACCTCTAAATATACTTAAGACATGCTAAAAATGTTTAATGTCATCTTGCCAATTAAAATATTATAAATGAATGTAATTTTTCTCGGCGTTGTTTATTTATAAACGTTTCTCGGGCAACAAACCGAGTAATATTATTGTTAATACACAATATTTCGGCGACTTTATTCTCCGTCGCCATCTTCAGGTGCAGTTGTCAGTGTCTTGAAGTCTACCTTGAAGTCAGCCTTGACCGGCCTATTATCACCATTTGTGGGAAAATGTGTTCACCATGTGAAAAACTCGACCGAATTTATTAATATTGTTAAAGAACTTCACCTGCGTCAACAGGATTTGATGGTGAGCTTCGATGTGGTTTCCCTCTTCACCAGGGTTCCTCTGGCTGATACGATGGCTCTACTACAACAGCACTTCGAGCCCAGGTTAGTCGAGCTGTTCTGCCACACATTACAATCATCGTACTTCTTGTTTAACGGGCACTACTATGAACAGATCGAGGGAGTTGCCATGGGCAGTCCCCTGTCACCTGTTATAGCTGATTTCTATATGGAACATTTTGAGGAGAAAGCGTTGGAAACTGCCCCCATGAAGCCCAGTGCCTTCTTTCGGTACGTGGATGACACATTTGTTGTTTGGCCCCATGGTAGAGACAACCTAGATAAGTTTCTCCTTCACTTGAACAGTGTCAACAAAAACATCCAATTCACGATGGAGGTTGAAAAGGAAGGTCGCCTGCCCTTTTTGGACATTCTGATTATAAAGAAAGCTGATGGAACTTTGGGACACACGGTGTACAGGAAGCCAACACACACGGACCTGTACCTAAACGCGCACAGTTATCATCACCCTGCACAGCGCAATACAGTACTAACTACTCTTGTCCACAGAGCGCGGGCAATATGTGATAAAGACAGCCTTCCTAGTGAGTTAAAACATCTACGTGATACCTTCAGGAAGAATGGGTACAATGAACATCAGATACAGTTGGCATTCCGGGAAATGAAACGCAGGCCTAATGAACACGATAATGGTCCACACGATAAATTAGCCTTCTTGCCGTACTCTGGCGCCACAACATCTAGGGTCGGAAGAGTCCTGGCAAGAAATGGCATTAAGACCATTTTCCTACCACCACCGAAATTGAGAAACATTTTGCGCTCTCCAAAAGATGACCTTGCCCTTCGTACACCCGGAGTTTACTGCATCCCGTGTGAATGTGGGAAGAAATACATCGGCCAGACCATACGGTGCGTACAACAACGGTGTTTGGAACACGCCCGACATGTTCGCCTGGGGCAAAAAGACAAATCCGCAGTGGCAGAACATAGTTTGACAGAAGGACATGGTTTTGATTTCGAAGCGACTAAGGTACTGACACATGCGAGAGGCTTCTGGGACAGCGTCATCAAAGAAGCATTTGAAATTCGCCTCGCGTCTGTTTTGGTTAACAGGAATTGTGGATTCCAGATAAGTGATGCATGGATTCCTGTAATTGAGGCTGCTCGTCACCAACGCTCTGCTTTTTGTGTTCCGCGGGCGTCTAATGACGTCTGAGATGCTGCTAGGCAACATAACAACATCTGTCGTTGCCATGCCAGTTTTCAAACAACACGCTAAAGGCTGACTTCAAGGTAGACTTCAAGACACTGACAACTGCACCTGAAGATGGCGACGGAGATATAAAGTCGCCGAAATATTGTGTATTAACGATAATATTACTCGGTTTGTTGCCCGAGAAACGTTTATAAATAAAAATTAAAATATTGTTAACTGTTAATTTTTATCATTTAATTGATTTATTAATTTAGTTAACAGACCTTTATTATTTAATTTATTAACGCTTTAAATAACTATGTTTCAAATATATGTGTTAAAAAACTGTTTGCGATAATCCCGCGGGATTGAAAACACTGCGGGATTGCAATCCTTAGGCACGTCCTTGTTTTTCTTTGCCTCATCCAACCTGTTCTTTCTTCTCCTATTTTCACATAACTAACACTTCCCTGGTGCAATTCTGTCACTGTGCAACAGTTTCTTTTGGGACTACTCTATTCTCCATGCTCTTCCATACGTTACTCTTGTGTTCGCATTCGTAAGTTTTCCTAATACTAAGGAAAGCCAGTATTCTGTATGCGAAATATCTCGAGTACTATCCCAGTAGGTGCAGGAATTTTTAAGAGTTGTGTCTGGTGGTATGAGCTATGCTAGGACGTTGCGTGGTGCGGATTCCGCGTTAAACTGTAGGTCCCAGAGGAAAGGAACTGCCCGTCCTACCTCCGACACAATGGTTTAGTATTCCTCCTTCGGGAGGATCCAACCAGCCTTCGGGCTGTGGACTAAGTTAGTTTTGGTCCTACTAAAGTATTCCAAGCCACCAGGAAACCCCGTAACAGCTTAATGCCATGAAACAATGTTCCGCTTGAAAGCAGCAGGTTAAGGTCTATGATACACTCCGAAACATCGCTTCTTTCAAGAGTTAGGCGATTACACTTTCAAGGACCATCAATCCCACATCGATACATAGATTCCAAAGCGAGCGTAGTGGTTGAGCGCTAACGTTCTGGGTTCGCATTCCGGAGGTCGCGGGTTCGAATTTCCATCCAGCCATAAAGAGTTAGGTTTTCCGTGGTTTCCCCAAATCACTCCGGGCGAAATGCCGGGATGGTTCCCTTGAAACTCCACGGCCGAATTCGTTCCCGTTCCTGGTCCCCAGTCCTTTCCCCCAAATGACGAAATATGAGGCGCTGCACAACCGCGAAATGTTACCAACACTGCAAAAATTACACAAAATTTATCGGTACAGGGATGGTAACAACCTAAACAAGATCGTTTTATCATAGTGGTCGCGGTTAGGTTGAAATACGTCCTGGACAAAGAGAAAAAAAAGTTTAAGGAAAATTCGTTGTGTGGCTTCCATCTCAGAAACGGCGCATTTGTTTACAACGGAAGCAATCGATTGTCTCCGACTGCTTGTATCGATATTAATTAGCGAGCGTTGTTGTACTACATCTCGGACAAATATTATCTATCTGTTAATTTCGTTCGACTTTTTACAACGGAGGGAAACTGAAACAGGAAGAAAACATTACAACAAAAGATTTAACCAACAATTCAAGAAATTGGCATTAACTTTGCGTTGCCGGCGGCATCGAATAGCTGCACGTCACTCTCGTATTTCGGCCTTTGTATTTAAATTTTCGAAAAAGGAGAGTGAAGAACATATAGACGACATTATAACGAAGCAGTTGAAACAAATTTCAACAGGTCAGAAGGGCCTACCAGTTTCGGGATAGTGGAGAAAGTCCTCTTTCCACCAAACACGATTTTAGATCTATTATGTTATTATGGTACAACATAATATTTCCCAAGTGTTAATAACACTGATACAGGTGAAAAATTAGGGCCATATAAATTAGTGATCAGCAGCATTAGTTTTTATAATGTACTGGCATCTGAGTTACAAAGATTGAGAAACGCTGCTTCAGAACAATTTTTCTGCACCAATCAATACTATACGTTACAGAACTTTTCATGTGCTGTTATTTCTTCGTTACATGCCATATGGGCCAAGAATGCAGTTTTTATTAAATAATAGAGCTCAAGTAATAAGTATACAGTTTCAAATCAAAAAGACAATCCCTTCTAACTTCGTTCTCATTGCAGAGATGCCAAGCTGTGTAATCTATATATATATAAAGATGAATGTATGTATGTCTGTTTGTTTGTTCTTCATACAAATCCACAGTTTTCATCCTATCTCGATGAAACTTTACACACTTATCCTTTGAAACAAGTAGAAAAATACTGTCTACATTTGGTTGAAAAATTATCTGTATAAATAATACATGTTGTCTCATAATTTCGAAATACTACTGAATGGCGATAGACAGACGCGTTGGATATGGACGTCTGTATACTGCTTTTCCGGTATCGGTCAGACAGCTCAGTGGTTAAAGCGCTTGCTTACAAATGTTTGGGTCGTGGTCTCCGGTTCAAATCTCCGTGGAGGCCAAGATTTTTAAAAATCGTAAGAGTCACGCCTGGGCCGTAGGTTATTCGGATTGAATGTTAAACTGTAGATATCACAAAGTTAGGGGGTGCACAATGCGAGGGAAATCGTAGGTAGTATTGCAATGCTGCAGTTGTACACTTTTTTACGTTATAGTGATTCCTCAGGGGTTGTTCGCAGTTATATCGATGTTGATGGAATTTGAAAAGAAAATCTGTATGAAAGGCACAGGTCATTTTCTCCGGTATTGTTAATAGTTGTAGTCAAGAAATTTTGAGACCTTATCGAATGGTGACAGAAATATGTTGGAAACTGATTATCTTCAAGAGACTGGTTCGACGGTAGAATGATATAGTGATAGCTTTCCTGTCATATTATGCCGACTCGGTGTTGTTTGGGTCCAATCCTTCGTTACCAACTTTCTATATTCAATTCTGGCAAAAAATTCTTAATCCACGAGTACGAAGTCGCGGGTACGAGCTAGTACAACTATAAACAAGTATTAAACCGATTCTTGGAGCGAGAAACGTCCAACAGATGTCTGTGATAAATATTCTGATGTTAAGACTGAAATGGTTCCTGCCTATTTCAGATAATCGCTAAATGTTAAGATATAGAAAAGCGTAAAATGGTCTGTTTTATAAATGTTCGAAGCGGCCCGGAAGAGTGAAGGTATCACTTTCAGTTAGAAAGAAATCGAGAGCCAGACTGGAGCCGCGCAAAAGAAATCGGAGATACAAGCCGGGGGCGGCGAATTGCCTTTCACCGCACAGAGCGTCTAAATGCCACAAACCGCTCGATTCGCCCGTCGGGCGGCAAAGAAAAGTCACGAAACGGAGAAAGCGGAAACACAGCTGATGTCTGCTGCTTTTCTGATGCTAAGATTTCGATGTTAGTTGAAAACGAGAGGAAACTAAATGTGTCAAAATATGTTAAGCATACAAGTAAAAATGTGTTATTGGTTTAATTTTTAATTTAATTGCGAGAAACGTTCCTTTGTAATGCAAACCACCTCAGAAGGAATTGTCCTTTCGCTATGAAAATGTCTACACACGTCCCGTTTTAGAGACATGATTTAAGAAAATCTGTACGCTATGACCATAAAAAAAAAGAGTAAAATCTTTCGAAATATGTGCAGTTCCGAACAAGTTATTATGCAACAAATTTGTATTATTACCAGTTTATGGGGATTACTGGAGATAGCGATTCCGCAAGGAATCGGCGTCAAAAAAACTGCAGTAGTCAAACGTATGACACTGCAATAAATACTTACCGAAGTACATTTAACCATGTCGTGATTGTCCAGGATGTACTACAACCTAATTTCTGCTTGAAAATAATGGTCCAGCCTGTTTTACAACGGAGTCACTGTGTGAAAACAATACGTCTAGCGACTGACTACAGCAGTATCATGACGCCATTAGTGAATTTTGTAGCGGAATCGCGATCTTCAGTAGATCCTGCAATGGATAGTACGCTCCGGTCGCAATTTCCCTACATATCCCTTTTCCTGTACCGACCTATTTTTGCCCTCTACAAATTATGTTCCTTGTAGCTGTTTCTAAGGCTTTATTTATCAAGAAAAATCTGCATTTCGCATCAAGTAGAGGAGAAGTATAGGAATACAAACGCTTGTAAATATACAGCATTAAAACATGATAGCAGACTTGCTGTACCATAGATTAATTGGTGAACTGTCAACGAGGTTCATAATATAACGCATTTCGCATTGTAGCCAACCCCTCACAATGGCAGGTCAATGTCATTGGAGGTTGCGCTTAGGTTGAAATACAGCCTGGAACACAGGAAAAAAGATTAACAATATTAGTGGAGGTTATGGTTAAATTGAAATGCAGCCTGGACCAGAATTAAAACCGACGCTGCATGTTATTGGAACTGGTTTCGTCGTAAAAGGTTGGCTGCCATGCGAAATGTTTTAGATTATTAATGTCGTTGACGGTTCAATAATTAATCTATGGCGCAAAATGTCTGCTATCGTGTTTTAATGCTGTACATTAAAAATCGTTTGTGTGACGACACTTCTCCCCTGCATGACAAATGGATGCGGAATGCAGTTTTTCCCGGAAAAATAAAGCCCGAGAAACAACTATTAGGAACATAATCAGGTAATAATACGTATCTATTGTATAATAACTTTGAACGATTTTACTCGTTTAATGTAGCCTGTATTTCATGGTGGTTATACTGTACAGTAAAAATTTTACATTTTCTTAAATCATATTTCTTAAGTAACGTGTGTATAAATGTTCATAGCATTTTGATCTCAAATTCTTAGAGTTCAATATCACCACCAGCCTTCTTTTGGCCTTTATGAATTTTATATTCTTTCGGTGCGTCTGCTAAATTTTGTTTATCATTTGTCTTGGTAATTTACTTCAATATCTGTCTCCGTTGGAAGAAGAAAGAAATTAATAGAAACGAGGGAAAAGAAATGTGAAAAGCATCATATACTATTAGAGAATATTTCAAGGTCAACAAAGCGTTCGTTACGAAATTCGGCCACACTGACACGTAAACAAAACCTCTCCGTGTTTCGGAATATCTGTAAACAAAGTGACGTGAATCGAATTTAAATAAGTATAAAAATATTCAATAAGAAATTAGAACTGCACTAAACAAATGCCTTTTAAGTTTATAATAGTTATGAATTGAACTATTAAAGAAAACATTGGTTTAATTCTGATCGCGATACCAATGCAACAATTATACTGTCGCTCCAGGGATCACATCGGTCTAAATTGTTTTGTTTTCTTCCTAGCGGTTGTGGTTAGGTTGAAATGAGGCCAGGACTAGAGGAAATATTTCCTAAACACCGAACGGATAATTCTCTGATAGCTTTGGTATTTTCCGTGTGGCTGAAAGGTATCGCGATCTTAAGTTAAACCGACAGTATTTTAATCTCAAATTATCAAGTTCAATATCACCACAAGCCTACTTTTGTCCAAGAGGAATTTTTAATTTTTTTTTTTCACATACTTCTGATAAATTCTTAATTATTTCTCTTGGCAATTTATTCCAGTGCTTGTCCCCCTCGGAGAAAATAAATAAAAACAAACGAGGGAGAAGAATTGTGAAAAGTAGCAGACACCTCGTTACAGACTATTTCAATATCAACAAATCCACACTGACTTAAACTCATAAACAAAACCTCTTCACACTCTTAGAACATGAGTAAACAAACTAATGCGAAAAGACTTTAAATAAGGATAAAATTTTACAACGAGGAATTAATAACGTAGTGAACAAATGTATTTTAACTTTGAGGAACAAACTATGAGGAAAAAATGTGTAATATCATTGTTTTTCGTACTGCATTCGCTTTAGCTAAAACGACATCAGCCATTCAAATATGTGTTTCACAAATATGTTTTGACAGCCGCGTAGAGAAAAGCGTGCTCGGTGCAAAGATCATGAGTCACAAAGATCGTATGATATCTCGAGAACAGAAACGCAACCGAGAATAAGGAAATAAAAAAATAGTTGCGTTGTTACTATTTGGATTATGTTAAAAAAAAAGATAAAAATTACGTATCTCTGAAAAGTTGGCAAGAGCGTCATGAAGAAATTGATTACGAAATATTGTCGCAGTATAACGTAGTTCGTATTCAGAGATGTAGATGATACGAGAATACGATCTGTTCTTACCTCATCCAATCTCAAAAGCTCGTCAGCTGTCATGCTTCCCCTGTCTCTCTTCTTATTCTCTTTCCTTTCCTTTTTCTCCTTCTTCCTCTTCTCTTTGTCTTCCTTCTCGGAGCTTCCTTTCTTCATGAAGTTGAACATCGCTTCCTCGAGTGTCTCGTGCCTTTTGTACTGTTACTTCACGACTCTGCGACGATGGAGGCGTATAATCTCATTTCTTCGTTGCCCCAATCGATTAAAGAGCACAGACCGACTGCGGGGATGAGAGGGGAGGGTGGTGGTTTGTTTTGGTAGCACACCAACTTGCACTATCACACTACACCACTGCACTTAAAGCCTCACTGTTGGGTATCCACTATTTGGTAAACACAGAGCACCTTTCACTCCGAATTCACTGCCGGAAAGCCACACACTGAGGCTGCACACATGTTCAAACGCCGACGACAAATCCATCATACGTCAGTGTCTTGGTTTTATCCCGGTAGCACTCGCGACGCGGACGTTGTAGCCCGTACGGACCGGCGCGCGCACTTTCGCACACTCTGAACGGCTCTGCGACGCCAACTGAGCCCGTGCTATTCGCGGACTGCTGTTCAATATGGCGCTGCCGTCGCTCGCCACCACTCTCTCCCGCTGAGAGAGCCGCGCAGGGACTGGCGAGCGCAGTTCGCGGCGCTGCCGCCAAGCGGCGGGCCGAGCGCACGCGACGGTGGCGCCTACCTGCGCCAGTATGCTGGTACTAACTCGCGCGCCAAAGTTCAAAGCACGACTAGGAGCATCATCTTTGGTTGATTACGGAAACAGCCCTTGTTTATTAGACTTGTGGTTAAATAACCAATTTTATCGATGAAAAACCTATCTCGTGCTTAGTGAAATATGCATTACAGTGTGACTGAAGTGAATAATCAGTGTAAAATGGTCAAGGTAGGCCAAATGGATAGTGTAGCACTAGATCTTTTAATGGCTTTTGATTTAATTTAATTGCAACGGAGCGCACGCTCCGGTGGCAATTTCCCTACACACCCATTTTCCCCCTTTCCTGCATCCACCTACATTTGCCCTCTAAAAATTTCAACTTTAAATTCTTTCAACGTGTTTGCTAAATTATTCATCATTTTTCTTCGTAACTTATTCCAATCCTGACCCCCTTACCTAAAAAAAAAAAGAGAATCTTCCTTCATCCTTGTGCTTCAAATCGACAAATCGAATGCCAACTTGTGGTCATGGTAATGTTTTCCGTTCCATGCATTAAATTTAATTCTTCCAGAAACATCTTTCCACGCCTCACGACCAATGTACACCTTGTACACTCCCATTAACCTCTTCACTCTCCTTCTGTCTTCCAATGACTCCCATTCTAGCTCTTTTATCATACCTGTCCCACAGCGAGCCATAAAATGGCGGTAAATAAGGTATAAACTATTGGAGAGGATGAAAAAGTGATTTGCTGGGTAGAAGAATTCTTAAAAGGTAGAAAGCAAAAAGTGAAGATAGTACATCCAGTATCAAAAAAATAAGAAAAAAAGGGAGTACCACAGGGTACTGCTTTGAGACCATTACTATTAGTTATTCTAATGAATAATAGTGTTGATGGTTTACTGTCAGAATTTAGGTTATGTGCAGATGAAATAATGCTGAATAATAGGATCAAAACGGTAGAGGACTGTAAACAGCTGCAGGGTGATCTGAAAAAGGTATCTAGGTATGTACGTAGTAACATGGGATGAAGATAAAAATAATGAAGCGACAGTTTAATAGATACACGGATACAAAAACTAAAGATATATTATTATTATAAGGTGGGGAAATAATTGCTCGTTAAACACTTAAAATGTCAACACTTTGGCATAACATTTGTTAACAAACTCAACTGGGCACGAAACATTGGACATATAGTAGGTAAAGGTTACAAAATGTTTCACTCGAGGGAGAACGTGATGTGGGGATATAAGAGAGAAGTAAAGGAATGGGGTTACAAAATTTTTGTCAGACCACTGCTTGAATACGGTGATGTAGTATGGGACCCACATTTTGGATATCAAATACAGGAGTTGAAGGGTGTTGAAAGAAGAGCTGCTAGATTTGTGTCTGAAAATTACCGCAGAACACAATCAGTACGGTAAGTAATATAATAAAGGAGCTGAAATAGGATTCATTGGGAGACAGGAGGAGGGTGAAGATTGTCATGGGAGTATACAATGCATATATTGGTGTAAGAATAAAAAGTAATGCATGGAGGGGAAAAGATTAACATGACCACAAACTGTCACTAGATTTCAGTCACAAGGGTGTGAAGATTTTCTTTCGTAGGTACGGAGGTTAGGGATTGGAATATGTTACCGAGAGAAATGATGAATAATTTACCAAAAACGATGAAAGTTGAAATTTGTTGAGGGCAAAAGAGGCAGGTAGAGAAAAAGGGTGTGCAGAGAAATTGCCGTCGGAGCGTCTGCTCCACTGCAATTATGTTATATATTATATTGCTTAAACACATCGGTGTGTGGAAGAGAAACGGAATCGCAGAGATCAGACATCGGACCACAGTGCAAAGAGATGAGGTAATTGCTGACGCATTAGTTTTTCAGGATGAACAAGAGTGTGAGAGCCTGCAGAGAAGAAGTATGGAAATAACAATGACAGCGAGGATCATGAGAAACATAGTTAAAAGAGAAACGTAAATCTGTTGGAAAGAGTATAAGTTATGAAGCTAGGAAAGATTATTTAATTCTAACTTGGGTGAATCACGACCGACCGATTAGTGAGAAAAGATCGTAGTAGGGAGAAACTAAAGAGGAACACTGAACTCGAGATGGAAGGAGTGGCACAAAATTTTTACAGACGATTCAAAGCGAAAATTTTCGACACTGTGCCTACAGGTTTATGCTATTCTAAAAGCACTTCAATATGTTCTGGTGAAGTCTAATCAAATATAGTGATATACACAGATTCTAGAAGTACCCTATAGGCAATCATCGAACTGTCTAAAAGAATGTACCGTAAATATTTAGTTTATGACGTAGCAAGAGAACTTCAGAAGTCATCGGTAAAAGAAATACTACTGCAGTTCCAGTGGGTATCGCGCCATGTTGGAGTGATGGGAAATGAGGCAGCAGACACAACACCTCGTCACATGGGCGCCGGCAGGGGGGTGCAAGGGGGTGCACTTGCACCCCCCTGACATCCGGAGTCGCCCGGAAATTTGGGCCGATGGGGGCGGGGGGCACCAATGCAGCCCTGGTGCACCCCCCTGGAAGCAATCCTGCCGGCGCCCATGCCTCGTCAACTAACTGCTGAAGAAACAGAAAAAGTGTCCGCACCCTTCACAGACTTTAATGTTATCGTCGGTAACATTGCTAAGACCGAATGGGAGAAGAGATGGCTGGCCGACTGTCAGAGAAAGGGACTTTGGTATCGAGTCATTACCTCAAGCCATATTACCCTCAACTAGACTTAGAACAGGACATACTTCATTACGCGACAAAAAATACGTGATGCAGTTGGTGGATTCGCCGTTGTGCCCCACCTGTGATGCTGTGGAGGGTGTGAATTCTCGTTGAGCTTCAGGCAACATCAGTCAGCAGGAAAACAACTGCTAGGGGGTGGTCTCAAATATAACTGACATAACCTCTCTAATGCAATCTCCGAGCGTGTTGGGTGAGCGGTTAACGCTCTGGCCTCGCATTCGGGAGGACGCCGGTTCGAATCCCCGTCCGGGCATCCAGATTTGGGGTTTACATGGTTTCCCTAAATCACTCCAGGCGAATGCCGGGATGCTTCCTTCAAAAAGGCCATGGCCGAATTCCTTCCTGTTCCTTGTCCGCAGTCCCATCCCGCCTCTAATGACCTCGACGTCGACGAGGTGAAAAGCCATAAAAAATAATTCAGTCTCTTTCAGCTCCGAGCAAGAAAGTGGACAGAATATCAATCCTGTATGTTATGTGTACTAAAGAAGCAATTTAAAAATTAAACACAACTGCTATGAAGTTATTGGCTGTATTGGAATTTAGCAAAAGCGATAAATAAGAATAACAAAAACGAGAACAAAATATGAATATATTAACATCCTCTTAGATCGTTATAGAGTTTATCTTACTATATATGTTTAGCAGATAGTAATTGGTTAAATGGTTTAGATTTGTTTACGTATTAAACTGCGATTAATCTTATGTTGTTATTTTTTTTATTGAAGATGTTCTTGTCAGTTATGTGGTTAAGAATGAATAGAAATGTAAATAATCCTTTCTATTGTAGCATTACAACAGCAATGGTACGTGAGGGTTGCAAATGTTTCTATGTACAAAGTTATTATAGTTTGTTCTATGAATTCGTGAAAGGACAGTTGAACGTTGTTGGTTCGTTGAAGACATGAAAGTCAGAATCGAATGAATTGTGCTCTTCCACGGACTCTGCAAAATACAGGAGAAGAAGTATGATTATAGAGTAATTTTTGTTGGTGACCCCGGTGAGGGAAGGTTTTATCTAAAAAAGTGGAATAATGAATCTAGTGTTTTACCTTAACTGTGAAAATACTGTTATTGACTTACACCATGACTAACACCTCCAGTTAATTGACAGTATTACTATGTATTATCCGGACCTCTTCACAATGCAAATAACGTATTTTAAATTTAAAAGGTATTAGTATCTTTATTAACTTTCTATTGATCGTATAAGTTATTTATTTATTTTATTTTTTGCTTATAGGTTTACGTCTCGTCGAGTTCATTAAGGGCGCTAATGACACCGTTGTCGACGCGCCCTTAAACCTAAATAAAAAAGAGTTCATTAGATAGAAGAAGTGGCTGCTGGCAAGGAACGGGAAGGAATTCAGCCAAGGCCTTTTTGAAGAAATCATCCCGGTATTCACTTGGAGTGATTTGGAAACCATGGAAAACTGAAATCTGGATGAGCGAACGGGGATTCAAACCCGCGTCCTCGTAAATACGAGCCAACAGCATTACCGCTCACCCACCACGCTTGGAATATAACATGAGCTGTTGACAATTTACCTGCACATATGCTTCTCTGTTACACGAATTTTCTAATTAAATTTATGTAACTGGTTTATAATACTTTCCATTTCTGAAAACAGGATGCATTAACTGGTTAGGAACATTATCGTTGTTTAATATTTGAAGTAATTAATTTTTATTGACCAGATGGGATGGGCGACGATTTTTTTTAAAAAAAAGCTCTACCTAGTCTTGAGAGGTTTGCTGCTGAGCTTTAGGGACCCCCCCTGAGCTTGGGGGTCCCGGAGCATGTCACCACCTAGCCCGCCGATAGCTACGCCACTGTATGTTAACTTGTTACCATACTGGATGTTATAACTTCAGGCTGAAATATCCATCATTACAAGAACTTGCTCTTCTAAGCTAAGCCATTCTGTTCTCCTAGAATAATGTCCTAATAAAACTTTGTTAATTAAGTTTTTTTAAAATTATTCTATAAATTTGTACCCGTATTAAAGAGACTTAAAGACCGCCGTAATTTTGATTGTTCTTTAAGAGATAGAATCGCGAATGCTTCGTGACAAATTATTGGGAGCGTTGTTAAAGAATGAATGGCAATATCTGAGCTAGTGTAACATTTTAACAACGAGTACCTAAAGAGCACATCGAAATAAATATTTTCTTCCAAGTACTCTCTTTTTTTTTGGCTAACGTATTTCGACTTACACATTATTTATTATAAAATCTTTGGAGGAAACGTACTGAAATTTAAATAGAGACGCCAAGACTTCCACAACAATATTTTAAAATAATTTTTCGACGATGTCTTATGATTCTCACTTCTACACCGTTTGTCGCAAGCGTAATAATTGTATTTTTCTTTGTGGATGTTCTCTGACCTGTACGTGCAGCCTCATTGTTTGATTTACAGGAATTTTCACTACGAGCCGCTCCATTGCTGGTGAGGACCGCGGAGACAGCTACAACGCCCACGAGTTACCCACATCAGACATGGGACAGCAATATTATTAGAGAAGAAAATACACTCTCCTTGTAACCACCATACCAGGGAACTCACAAGATGCTCGAAAAGGCACATTGCATGGCTCCAAAGTAGCCGTTAACAGATTGAGCCCTAGCTATGGAGAGTTATTTCTTCTGGCACGATAAAGAGATTTGTTGCAATTGGTTTCCATCGTGGAATAACTCTGATATGGCTTTATACTTTATGCCTAGTTCATTAGAGACCGTAGAGGACTAGGGACAAGGAACGGGAAGGGATTCGGCAATAACCTTTTTTTTTTAATGAATCAGCCCCACATTCGTGTCGCGTGATTTCGGGAAAATATAGAAAAATTAAATAGCCGGACGTAGATTCTAACCCGCTTCTTACTGAACGTCTGTGTCTACTGTATAATTTCCATACATACCTGCTGTAAAAATTTCACGATTTTTTTTATTTCAACTCTCAGTTTTTTTGTATACCACGGTAATTTATTCCATTCCTTGACTCGCTTATCCACAAAAGAATTATACTTCTTATATGCCTCATCGTTAGTTTTCATTCTATAAAAGCCGTCGATTCCGATTTAATATTGTTTGATGAGTCTGTTATCTGAATATATCTCACAATAATCTACTAAGCTAAACCCCTGTACAGTCCGCAGCCAACGTAGCAACACAGTAACGCGGGCTGCAAACCAACACGGCGCTGCCCGCTATTACCAGTCCTAGAACGTGAACATCTTGACACAGTAAGTTTAACCGCGGGCATTAAAGCGCTATCACAGTGGACTATAAAGGCGTATTCACTGTTCTTAGCAGGAGTTATAAGAGGTTTTCCCAACCTCCTACTAGAATTACGGGATGGCAGAAGTTCAGTTATACATGCACTAAGAAGTTGAAACTTAACAAACAGAAGGAAGCTTCCATGACTCGAAGACAGACGGTGATACTTGAGCCTGGCAGTCAGGTAAGAAACGGATCCGTCGGAACCACAGGAAATCAGGTACTAAGATAATTATGCCGCAACATCTTTCAGACCTTATCACTGGACAGATACCGTACATCATGGTTATCAGGGGTGAAAAAAATAGTGAGTGCATAAAACAAATCCAATTTAATTATCACATTTATTTAGCACTGAGCGATCTAGTAGCTCAGTGGCTAAAGCGTTTGCTAACAAAGTTCCCGGTCCACGGTTCAAATCCGAATGCGGCCAGAAATTATTCAGGAGATGTGTCTGATCATATGACCTACACCAACACGGTGCCTGGTTCGGATTTCAGATTAAACTGTAGGCCCAGTCATGACTAGTGTTGTAAAAAAACGTTTCTTTTCTTGCTTGAAAAAAAACATGAAAAAAAACATGTTTTTTTTTTCTAGAACACGTTTTTTTTTCACAACTACTAAATCTCAAATTTGTAAGGCAGTTATCGTTTAAAATGACTATTTTAGAGTTTATTCTAAGTACTTATCTTAGTTTAAAATCTACTATATTTTTCTGGTTCAGTAGGAAAAAAAAATTACGAAAATATAGGCAAAATTGACTGAAATTTTTTTCATGAACGGGGATTTCCCGAAGAGACTAGGTTGCGCGAGAAGGAACCCCCATTGTTTGGATTGATACTTGCTATTTGAAATAGTGCTGCCAACCCTAAAAAATTACCTAAAGATATTTTTAAAAAATTAGGAATATAAAATTTATCCACGGTTTTTGCCTCTTTTTATAACTTATTGGGCTTTCCTTATATTCGTATACTTGTTAACTCTCAGAGTATAGTGGTACTGACTCATTAAATTGTCAGTAAGGGAGCGTGCATAAACCACATAGCTCCATTTTGGCCTCCTGTGAATCCCCCCCCCCCCCCCCGCTCACGTAGCTTTCTTCCGTTTTGATTCCAGAAGACATTTTGTACTATTTTCTCTTGTCAGACTATTGTAAATTACATACGGATATAATTAACTGAGGGAAATAAATACTCACATGCTGTTGTGAGTTCAGTTCCTCATTTTAACTGTGAAAAATGTTACGAAAGGAAAGTTACGTGGCCTGGCTCGGAACCCCCCCCCCCTCTCCCCACGTAGTCCAGCATAGCCTTCCAGCTAACCCCTCCTCCCTCTGGACCGAGCCACGTAGTTTGTGCACGGTCCCTAATTATGAATCGTTTCTTTGCAACCGTTCGTGTAAACAAACGATTGAAAAGAAGTAAAGCTCCTATTTTGTATGATAATATATTTTAATTCAAACTTAAAAGACCGTAATACAGAACTATCGGCGCAGTCTTTATGCACAGTGTGTACTTTGCTCACAATTTAAAATTCCAATCTCAAAATCTTTTGCGTACAATACAAGAACAACCAGTAAAAGAAAATTTAACTATTTCTGAAGTTATGGATCTAGAGGAGACAGAAAATTCCGACACCGACCGAACTAGTGTTGGTAGTACTGATACTAGTGAATGTGGTACTGACATATAGGATGAATAAAATTGTTACCTATATATATACACTTATGAATCATTATCTGAGACATAATGATTCAGTAAGACTTAAAACACACTTGTAAAATGAAAGTTCCTTAAATAAAACTATAATTTATCAAATATATTGTTTTCTGAAAAAAAAACAAAATTTAGGTAAAAATCACGGGTGCTAGGTTTTTTTTATGTTTTTTTTTTCACAAAGCTAAAAAAAAATTTTTTTTTCAGTTTGCAACACTAACGGAGGCGGAATGCGTGGCAAATTGAAATTCTGTCACCAGGACGCGAGAGAAACGAATTTATTTTACTGAAACCGTATCTTACCCTCTAACAAGAAACTATTTCTAATTTAATTCTGATTGGCGGTATGCCCTGGTCGCAATTTCCCCACTCATACATTTTCCCTGGCTGCCTACTTTTACACTCTACGAATTATTATTTTAAATATTTCAGCGTTTTTGTTAATGTATAAATAATTTACCTTCCTAATGAATTCCAATCCTTGAGTCCCTTACATACAAAAGAAAATTATCAGAGTTTCTTATGGTTGAAATTGAGTTTCAGTCATCGGATATTTCTCTTCTGTGAACCGCCATTAATTTTTCTACTAATAGTTTCCACGCCTTGAAGACTTCCCAGCACTCTCTTCACACTCCTGTCCTCCAATGACTGCCAATCCAGCTCCCTTATCATATCAGTTACTGACTGTGTTCTGCAGTAATTTCCAGAGGCAAATCCAGCAGCCCTTCTTTGCGCATCCTCAAACTCCTGTATTTAATACCCCAAACTACACCACCATACTCAAGCAATGGTCTGACCAAAGTGTTGTTACCCAATTCCCTAAGTTCCCCGTATATCCCCTCGTGGCTTTCTCCAACAAATGAAGGATTTTGGAACCTTCTCCTTCTACCTGCCCAATGTGTCCTGCACAGTTGAGCTAATTATCAAATGTTACGCTGAGGTTTTTACATTTCAAGTCTTCAACAAGCAATTCTTTCCCCACCTTATAATCGTAATCAACCTTTTGTTTTTTATTTGTATATCTAATAAGCTGACTCTTCTTTGCATTTATATTCACTCCATGATTACCAACCCAACTAGATATCCTGTCCAGATCATCCTGTAGCTGTATACAGTTCTCTATCATTTTGACCCTTTATGTAGCATTATGCCATCTGCAAACAATCTAATTTCTGATAGTGAACCCTAAAAATAATTATTTATTAGGATAATGAGTAGCAATGGGCCCAATACGCTACCCTGTGGGACTCCCCTTTTTACTTCCACTTCTTTTGATACCGCATTTCCCACTCTAACACTTTGATTCCTACCTTTTAAGATTTCTTTTTTCCCATACTCCAATAGTTTTCTCCTTGTTTAATACCATCTTAGTGCTCACTCTGTCAAATGCCGTGACTGGTCTAGTACCTGAACAAGTACTTAGTCCCCCTTATCCAACTCATCCGGAATATCTCGCTTATATGTATTTGAAAACCAGCTTTTTTCGCGATGACCATTTCTGATGTCGGTAACCATGTACGCTTTCGTGGCGGCAACACAGAAAAATAGCTTCTCGGGTTTCTAGCCGCGACAAATTCTCAGTGTCAGGCGACATTTCGGAAGGTAGCACGGCATTCTGAAGTAGTTGCAAATTATTCTGTCTGTCATTTTTCCTATCACAGACGTCGAAATGATATGTCTGTAATTTTCAATTTGTCGCTACTCCTTTATGAACCAGCACTTCAATCGCTCTTTTCCAGTCTTTTTGTAAGCAGCAAGAATCCAGACCCAATATAAATAATTCTGCAAGGTGAGGTACAATATGGTAATACGTCTGTAGTAATATTATCTACACCGGCTCGTTAAAGGCTTTTCAGCTTTCTTGGTTCCTGCACGATACCGGTTTCCTCAGGATGAATTTGAAATATTTTAGTCTGCTATTTTGTAATTGAGCCGGCAAGCTCGTTGTCTGATTCACGCCCTTCCATTCATGGATCGTGGGGATTACTTGAGCTAAAAGAGGGGGGAGGTGAGGGGGATGAGGAAGGGGCAGCAAAATCTCACCTAATCTCATTCAAAGGGAGGGGATCAATAAAAATAACCCGTCAACTTTTTATACATTTTTCTTCTGTTATTTCACAGAAAAAAAAGTAGTACATTGAAGACATCGGTACTAACGTTTAAGTATTTAGTGGTATGAAGCAAAATTCATGAATATACCAAATAAATTTAATTATTTAAAAATTCATATTATTATTGTTATTCCGTGTGGTCGTAATGACTCGGTGACAGGGTTTCTTCTATTGGCTGCGCATCCGCTCATGTCTTAGCCGCACTTAACCTAACCTGGAAATCCTACCGGGTACAGGAGACCTACAGTTTAACGTGGAATCCCAACCACGGAAGCGTTATCGCGTACTTCACATTACACAGCAAGCTGTACCAGAGGGGAAGGTCAGGTTAAGGGTCTATGAAAATCCCCGCCGAGACAGGGATTCGAGCCGGAGACTCTTTGTTCCTGTTCCCCACTTAGACACCTTAACCACCGAGCCCCAGACCGCTAAAATGCAAATTATAACGCAAATCTCACGGGAGTGGGGGATGAGGGGCCCACCACATCTCACTAAGGGGGAGGGGGGAGTCCAAATTTTTTAAAAAACAACACCTCACTTAATAAATGGAGGCCCCCTTCAGCCGCTAGGATTACCTGGTCAGGTAGGGAGACTACGATAAAGGCGCGTTCCCACGATCCCTCGTAATGAAGGCGAGACGGGACGGGACCTCATTAGCCGAAGTGTAGGGACGACCGCGGGCCGCAGGTTAGTCCTAGCTTACCTCGCCGTCACCTCCGCACCACGTTGCCTAGTGTCGTTGGGCACAGAGCACTTTACAGCAACAGAAGGGGTGCGCACCGCTGCTGCAAACCGATGGCAACAGCGCACCGCTACACACGGCTGTGATGTTTACCGACTCAGAGTGGGTAGCTGCGTCTCGTCTCCGCTAGCAGAGGCAGCCCTGTTCCCATGGCGTCCCGTCCCGTCTCGCCTTCGTTACAAGGGATCGTGGGAACGCGCCTTAAGGCTGACTGCGGACCATTAAAAACCATGTCAACCACGCCAATACGACTATGCGATCCTTAGTGCAGGGTTGGCCAACCCGCGGCCCGCGTTGAATATTTTTGCGCCTCGCCAGGTTCATCACCCTTTTACAAAATATATTTATTTTATAATCTTGGAAGTAGTGAAAAACATTATTTATGCATCCATATTTTCAAAATTTATTTCAATTATATTTACATATTTTTTGTATATCATTTTTAGCGTTATACGAGAGTAGGTCCAAAAGTTCCCGGCCTGACCTAATTAGCGGATGGGTACAAAAGTTTGAACTGCCGCGCTTCGAAGGTAATGTTTTGAGACACTAGCGCCCACATTTTCGTTCCTCTCCGCAAGTTCCCGCACGCCAGAGAGAGGACCAAACATAACCTAAACACACCATGTCAAGTGTGGAGTATCGTGCAGTGATAAAGTTTTTGACTAAAGAAGGCTATAGGCCTTCTGATATCCATGTACGCATGCAAATTGTGTAAGGAGACGATTCTCCTTCATATTTACAGTGAAACACTGTGCCAAACTTTTTAAATTTGGCTGAGAATTCCTGGAAGATGTCCCATGCTCAAGACGCCCGTCGACAGCGATCACTGATGAAAACATCGCAAGTGTGCAGGAGGAAGTGCTGCAAGACTGGGCTTGTCGAAAACCACTGTCCTTAGAATTCTCCACGAACATTTGGGTATGAACAAGGTCAGTGCACGATGGATTCCCAAAATTCTGTCTGCAGAATGGAAAGCCAACGAATGGACTGTGCTTTAGTGATTTTGAAGCTGTGGGAAGAGGGAAATTCTATTGTCACTGGTTACGAGACAATGGTTCTGTACTATGATCCTCTATCGAAAAGAGAATCAATGGAATGGCGGAAGATGGGGGAATCTCCGCCAAAAACTGCGAAAGTGTGCCAGTCGACGAAGATCATGGCACCTTTTTTGGGATGATGAAGGAATTTTATTGCTTGATTTCAAGGCAAGAAATACTTCAGTAAACACAATATATTATGGCAACTTGATCATGAAAATCCGAGACGCCATAAAAGAGAAAAGGAGCGGTAAACTTTCAATAGGCGTGATGCTCCTGCACGACAATGCTCCTGTCCACACTGCCATGCATGTGGAAGGCCATTGTTAAAGAATGCGGATTCTCCAAACTGCCTCATCTACCGAACAGTCCAGATTTGGCCCCGAGTGACTATTTTTGTTTTCTAAACTAAAGTCTGACCTTCGTGGACGCAAGTTTTGCAACGATACGGCGGTTCGAATCCCCGTCCGGGCATCCAGATTTGGGTTTTCCATGGTTTCCCAAATCACTCCAGGCAAATGCCGGGATGCTTCCTTAAATAGGCCATGGCCGAATTCCTTCCTATTCCTTGCCCCCCATCCTTTCCCGTCTCTAAAGACCTCGCTGTTGAGAGACGTAAAGCAGTAAAAAAAAAAAAAAAAAAAAAAAAATTGTGACGATAAAGACGTGCAGGCAGCTGTAATTAAACATTTTGGACAGCAAAGATAAGAAATATTTTTCTGACGGAATAAATTTGTTAATTCCATGGTATGAAAAATGTATTACAATAAAGGGAAGTTATATTGAAAAGTAATATATATATTTCATTTATTTGAATGTCCCTTCCTACTTAGGCCGGGAACTTTCGGACCCACCCTCGTATATTTCTTTAAAATGTGCGTTTAGTATCATTATTATTATATTATCTATGTTAAAAATGTAATAATTTTGGGAAACACAATAATAATAACTAATTATGTTTAAATTTTTTAGTCCATAAAATGTCTATAGTGGTTCTAAATCTAATATAGGGAAGTAACATTTGTTGTGTGGCCCGCGGAGTTATGATGCATTTCCGAAGTGGCCCGCAAGATCATTTGGGTTGGCCACCCCTGCTTCAGTGTATGAGTGCGCTATTGAGACGTACCGGCTCTGTTATTCTCCAGCACGTAACTCAGTTGGAAAGGCGAGGTTACGGCTAATGAATTATGCGAGAGGCTGGTGAATGGCCGGGCCCTGCAGGCGATGGCGCAGTGAATGCGCCATTGTCCTACTTGCTGGTGACTCGGGCGGTCATTGGACTAAGTCCTATTAAAGATACAGCCACTAGGTCGAGGGCGTCCCTCACACTGTCAACAGACCACGGAGATCCGAACGAGAACAGTGAAATTTAAAAAGCTCCAACAAATCAGTAGAATTCAAATGGGTCAAAGCTCACTGTAACCTCCGTGGAAACGAGATGGCGGACCGCTACGCAAAACAAGCCGCACGTAGCGGTATAACAGACAGTAACAAGATTCCCTATCCTGACGCTGTATGTCTCATCAAAAACATTGCACTATCTAAGTGGAATATGGAGTGGAAGAAATCTATCACGACTAGAGGTCACCATTATGGCCTCATACACCCGATGATTCCAACCAAGCAGTGGTACGAGAAGTATAAATGCACTCGCAGGTTTAGCACATGCATCGCCAGACTCAAATTCAACCACGGATGCTTCAAACAACATCTCCACCGTATTCACGTCATGGACACGCCCAATTGTATATGTGGCGGAATTGAGGATACAAATCACCTCCTGTTCGGTTACGGTAGGAAGAAGACTGAGTCAGACCTCCTTCTACGATTCCTCACGAAAGCAGGAATCCCGTTACCCACATGCGCTGCCACACTCCTATCAACAGAGAACTACGCGATCTACAAGATTTTATATCAACATATGAAAAGAATTGGTGTTACAATCTAATAGACACATTTATGTATCTGCAACATTATATAGAGAAGTCTCTGTACAATGTTAATGTTTATTGTGAGACATAAGCAAGGTTTAATATCAAGCGTGTTGTCCGGGTGATCATACTACACCCTAGGACAGCAATGCTCCTTCACTGATGTTATGTATGAATTAGAGCTAATTATAAGTTATGTATATTGTAAACACCCCCAGTTTGTATCATCATGCATACGGCAAAGTAGCCTACGCAGATTTCAAAGCTAACTGTAATATCTTATCTGTACATGTCGAACCACTTCCTATAAAATGTCTAGATTTAATTAGAGGATAATACTCTCACTGCAGCTGATCTTGTATGATTATGTATATGGACTGTACCATAACATTGTAGTATCCATGTAACCTGTACATGGCTGTATGGGTGCGCAGCCCAAATGCCAATTTGAAATCAAGAGAGCATCACAATCGTCAAGTCAGTTGCCCGTTCGATGTGCTAACCAGTGTAACCACCTTACGAAAACAAAAGTCGCTAGACCTGATCTAAAAACTCACTAAATTACGGGATATTTAGAACTAAAAGATTCGCTAGAAATCGCTAAATAAAATAAACGGAACTGGTAAAGAAAGTAGTATAAAAATATTTCAATAATTAGTATTTTCATTAAAATCAACATAATATTGTATATTATCATATTTTGAGACATGCAGGAATCGTTGATTTGTTAGTGAAGCGAACAGTCGAAGGTAACAACTGCAGAGGAAGACAGAGATTGGAATATGTGAAGCAGATAATTGAGGACGTGGGTTGTAAGGGTTACATAGAGATAAAGATTTTAGCACAAGATAGGAAGGGATGGAGGATTGCATCAAACCAGTCGATAGACTGATGACAGGGGAAAAAAATATTGTATTAAAAATCAAAATCAAATTCATCAGTCGGTATTTCTTCTTCATCACCTTGCTCTATTGGTGGAGTTGCAGAACTTGCAGGTGTGGAAGGATGAAATGAATCGTCAGTCTTAGATTTAAAAGAGTATTTAGTATCTTTGCAAATTGCAGGAATCACATCAGCCGGAGGCTCGCAATTGTTACAGTTTTTTCACATTTTTTAACTGACTCCTTGTACAAAGAATGCTATTAAGAATGTTTACACCGAGCGTGGTCGTGTAACGGTTAGCGTTCTGGCCTCGCATTCGGGAGGACGCCGGTTCAATTTTCCCGTCCGGGCATCCAGATTTGGGTTTTCCATGGTTTCCCAAATCACTCCAGGCAAAAGTCGGGATGCTTCCTTCAAAAGGTCATGGCCAAATTCCTTCCCATTCCTTGCCCCACATCCTTTCCAGTCTCTAAATACCTCGCTGTGAAGAGACGTTAAGGAGTTAAAAAAAATGTTTACAGTCATCCTATTTCTCAATTTGTTTTTAACAATGTTCATTATACTGAAAATTGTCTCTACTGAGACATTCGAGTGAGGAAGTGATAAAGCGGATATGATTAAATGAGATAACTCCAGAAAGGTGTTTATTCCAGCAGCATTCTTCTATTTTCGAACTTCAGCCTAAAATTGGATGACATTGTTTGTAGCGTTCCATTGAAAATAATTAATAGCATGCCTTTGCTGTAAGTGTTTGTCAATTTTTCGTCATCAACTCCGAGTTCTGAGATAAGATCAACTATTTTGTTGTCTTTGCCCTGGCGAAGAATATTTTTCACACCAAAAAGACATATTTTCTCCCAAATGATTTAGTTGAAGGGAAACGTGGATGTTTATCGAAACTCTGCAAGGTTGAATATCACTAAATATCACTAAAAATATTTTTTTAGCGATAGCATATTTAAGAATATCGCAGTCGGACTTCAAACTTCACTAACTCTAGCGATAAAATCGCTAAGGTGGCAACACTGATGCTAATATAATTAAGGTGCCTTGTGGGTTTACAACTAAGGATTGCAATCCCGCAGTGTGTTTTCAATCCCGCGGGATTTGCACCAATCTCGCGGGATCCAGCGGGATTGGCACCAACAGTTTCTTGACGCATAAATTTAATACTTAGTTATTTAAAGCGTTAATAAATTGAATAATAAACGTCTGTTAATTAAATTAATAAATCAGTTTTAATGTTAAATGATAAAAATTAACAGATAACAACATTTTTAATAATGAATAAACGTTCCATAACACGGAGAGAAAGTATTCTGTTTCACAAAGTGAAGTGAATATATTCTGTAAAGTGTAGACTTGGCTCAGAACAAGATCTCATAACTTTTTGTCACTGCACAATTCGGCGATACAGCCGTGAAGATTTCACTATACCTTTTTTTTGTCTTTAGTCGAAATAATAACAAGTAGTTGAAAGGACACATGCTATTCACTAAAAAATAATGTATTGTGACGATTGACAAAACCATCCAAAGAGGGATTAATCGAAAGCCAGAGCGGCACGTGTAAGCAGGCGGCTTTCGTCAAAGAACATGTGTTTCAAACACATTGAGGCGGCGGCCAAAATAACAATAAGTCAAAGGATATACAATTGCCTTTCTGTAGCTGCTAAATAAATAGGCATGCGATCGTTAAAATTACGATAACATTAGTTTCGTATCAACGAATAAACAAATTTTCAACCGAAAATACAGGAAGTTGTCACAATTACTTTATCTGCAAATACAGAAAATGGGAATAATTAAACCGTGAATAAAAAGCTTTATCTGTGTTTTTCAGATAACGTGTGAGACACATAAAAAATTCTTATTACATAGTTAGAAAATCGTACTAAATACGCAACCATAACCATAAAAATATGTTCTCAAAACAAACGTAAGTTTTAATGAATACGTAAAAGTGTATCTATTTACTTACGAATGACGGAGGTTGTCCAAAACGAACGTTTGTTCACACGAGTCAAATGCCAACTGCAAGGGTAGAGGCAAACAGTGCAATACATCCGATAGAGACCGAGTGGGGCAGCGAGTCACGCAGACTGACACGCGTTTTTTTCCGCATTTTGTGGATTGCGGATGCGCTTAATTTTGTGCGGGATCCCGCGGGATTGCGGGATCCCGCTTTGCTGGATTGCAATCCCTATTCACAACCCACCCTCTCGTCGTGCCCTTGCCTGCTTAGCGTCACACCCTCAGGGCGATCCTTAAAAGGCTTAAGAATCAAACTAGATTAGTAGATACTGTTACAGATGATCTTGACAAAAAAGCAGGAATAGATTTTCCTCTATGTTAAAAACATGTTCTGCAGTGCTAAGTGGCAGGTGAAGACTGTAAACAGCTGCAGGGTGACCTGGATAGATTATCTAAAGGGGTAGGTCAGCATGGAATGAAGATAAATTCCAAGAAGAGTCAGCTTATTAGGGACACAGATAAAAAACTAAAGGTTAATTATGATTTGAGAACGAAGGCTTTCACGGCGTATCGATGAAATATAGTCTTCGCGGGTTTTCCGCCGTATGTGGTTGAAGAGAGACAACAACGAGCTTTCGGCGGCTGGCTCTGCCGCCATCTTCAGGTTAGATGTGTGCTGCAGGGAGTACCAGCGCTGCACTGGCAGTGTCTGGATTGTAGGGTGGGGTCAGAATTGCTTATTGAAAGCTTGAAGTGTAAATAACTTGGTATATCGTTTGATAACAAACTCAATGGGGCAGAGCACGTTGGGCAGGTGGTAGGAAAAGGTTACAAAATCCTTCATTTAGGGAGCGTGCATAAACCACGTGGCACCATTTTGGCTTCCTGTGAACCCCTCACGTAACTAGACGTGGCTTTTGCATGTACCCCCCCCCCCTCCTCATTCCCCCCACGTAGCACGTAGCTTTTTCCCCTTTTGATACTAGAAAACATTTTGTACAGTTTTCTCTTGTCCGACGATTGTAAATTACATATGGAGATAATTAAATTACGGAAATAAATATTTCACATGCTGTTGTGTGTTCTGTACCCCCCCCCCCCTCCTAGACCGAGCCACGTAGTTTATGGACGTTCCCTCACTGGAGAGGGTGGAGAGAGGATGTACCAGAGAAGTTAGGGAGTTGGGTTACAAAACTCTGGTCAGACCATTGGTATAATATGGTGGTGTAGTTTGGGACGCACATTTTGGCTATCAAATACAGGAGTTGGAAGGTGTGCAAAGAAGAGCAGATAGATTTGTCAGTGGAAATTATAGCAGGATCCAGTCCAGTCAGTAACTGATATGATAGAGGAGCTGGATTGGGAGTCATGGGATGAAAGGAGGAGGATGAAGAGAGTGCTGGGAATGTACAGGGCATATGTTGGTGATGGGGCTTGGAGGGATATTGGTCAAAGAATTAGGAAAACTGCATGGAAGGGGAAAGGCGACCATGACCACAAGCTGGCCCTCGATTTCATGCATAAGGGAGTGGGACAATTTTTTTTGTTGGTAAGGGTGTCAGAGATTGGAACAAATTACCAAGTGTAGTGATGAATAGTTTTCCAAAAACCCTCAAGGAATTTAAAATTAAAGTTTGTAAATCAGAACAGTAATTGGGGGAGGAGCAGTGGCGTAGCTAGGTCAACAAGGGCCCCGGTGCAAAAAATTTATTTTGGGCCCTCAGGCCAGACGGGCGACGTGTGCTGGTAGGGGCCCCCTGAACTGAGGATGGGGGCCCTTGAATTGTTCTTTTGGGGCCCCCGAGCAGTGGTTGGGGCCCCCCCCCCCCTGAGCAGCGAAGGCCCTTAGTAAGGGGCTCCTGTGTTCTCAGGGGCCCCTTAGACGACGGTAGAGCTAAAATAAATTTAAAAAAAGGCCCCATATTAGCTACGCCCCTGGGGAGGAGTTTAACATTCTAATTATAAAATAAAATATATATGTATATAATAGGGGTAATTAGATGACTAAAGAAATTACCAGCGGAATGTTGGCTCTATCGCAATTAAATTAATAATAATACAAGCTGAGGCATTCCTAACATTAAATCTGAAGTAGCTCCTCCATGGTGGACGGCTATTGGCTGCCCGCAGATAGTTCCTGACTGCCACAACAGATGGCAGCTCGGTGTGTGCGGGAACCGTATCTCTGTACAGGCGACACTGACGCAAAGAAACCATCCCCTAAATAAACCTGATTGTCCTGCCTCTCCATATCTCGATAAGCAGATACTCTTTACCAGAAAAAAAAAATCTGAAAGATCAAACAAATTGTATTCTAAGTTTGTACTGAGAGCGTCACATCTGCATCTTCTTCCTATTTTGCTGATCTTCTTCACCCTTGAAGCTCATTGGACACCTTCCGCGTGTTTCAGGGAGAAATTCTATCCCGGCCCTAATTTCTGATCCCAGGATTGTGCACCGACAATCCCGGGATAATCAGGGGATTTGGAATGGTAATTAAAAACATACAAAAAATATCTAAGAACAGGTTTTTCACTAAATTTTAATAAATTATGTCCCTACAGAATAATCATTTTTGATAATGAGACTAGAATTCACACAATCGTGACGGAGTTTTTTTGAAACAAAAATTAACTTCTCTATAAATTTTAGCAGGCAATTGACTTCTACATAATATCAACGCACGTAGTTACAAAAAACGGTTCACATATTAAAATACGAATCTAATCAAATTCACGTTTCTTGTAGTCAACAACTTAATATTTTAAATTTAGTTTTTTTTTTGGGGGGGGGGAGGAAATTGCGAAAATACGATCGACGAAATAAGAAGGCGTTGAATGTTAATCTCTTAGCCTGCTTCTTTATTTATTTCACACGTGTGTTGCTGTAGGATAAGCGCGTTCGGGCCCGATTGAAGTTGGAGGGACTGTTAGTAAATACTTATAAACTCGTTCCGGATTATATCCCTGATTCGAGCTCGAGTCTTCAAAAGTATTCATATCCATCTTGGCGATTTTGTAAAAATTCGATTCTGTGTATAATAATCGAGACAGTATTTTCATGCTTTTCGGTTATCGCTTTGGCCTCGCATTCGGGAGGACGCGGGTTCGAATCCACGTCCGGGCATCCAGATTTGGGTTTTCCATGGTTTCCCCAAATCCCTCCATGCGAATGCCGGGATGCTTGCTTCAAAAGGCTGTAGTCAAATTTCTTCCCGTTCCTTGGCTCCAGTCCTATCCCGCCTCTAATGATCTCGACGTAGACGAGGCATAAAACCATAAGTATATATATATTTTTAAATTATGCTTTTATCTATATCGGCCTGTAGTTTTTCTTAGAGATTTAAATCACTTTTGCTTTGAATTGTGGGTTTGGTTTGCATCGTTTGTACCATAGGTTATGGTCTGACAAGTTGCTCTTAATGTTTAGTCTCTGCGTTAGAAAAATTTCCTGTTTTTTTGTATATATAACAATCTCGGTGGGGTTAGGAAACAAATCCCTTATTTCATCGTCCACGATTCGTCCATTATCATAAAATGACTTCCAAACTTTGTACATAACCATTATTTTAAGTAATTTACGCTAATTAACCAAAATAGAATAAATAACTTTTACTTACGCGATGCAAAGCGCAGATTTTTAGACATCTTTGGGGGCGTTCATTAATTACGTGAGGTGTTTATCCGGAATTATGGACCCCCCCCCCCCCCTGGTGAGATTTGGTGAGATTTGGTGAGATCTGGTAGCCCTCTTCCTCCCCCGTGCCTTTGTTAAGCTCGTTCTCCGAATTAGACCCTCCTGTTTCTGATTCATTGTCCCTAATGCTTTCTCTGAACCAGTTACTTAAAATCTCTGCCTTTTCAAATCGTCAGTAACTTCTTCTCCATCCTTATCTATAAGTGTCTCTACACCCTCCCTTCCCCTTAGTTTCCTGATATAGCCATAGAAATTTCTAGATGCATGAGTCAATGGTCCTCTTGCACTGACAATACTCTTCATAAACCCATCTTTAGCCATTTTCTTTGCTGTTATTAAGTCCTTGTTTAGTTGTTTTAAATATTCCCTACTACCCTGCTGTCTCTTAACTCTGTTATGTTCTTTCTTACCAACCTCTTTAACCTCCTCACTTCCCTATTACAGTACATAGGTTCTCTACTTCTCTTTATTTTCTGCCTTGGAATAAATTTTTCTTCCCCCTTTCTTATTATCTCCTTGAACTCTTCCCACCTTGACTCTACTGTACTTGTGCCTTCCTTTCATTTGCTGAATTGTTCCCCAAGTAACTCATGGTCTTGATCTATGAACGCCAGTGAACTGTGGTAGTTTTTGCTAACTAGTATGTAGACTCCTCCACCAATTGCTCCTCTATCTCTGCGGTACACTCTGTAACCATCAGGAAAAACCTCACTGTCTAGTACTTCTTCTTTTAACCAACTCTCTACCCAATTATTACTTGTGGTTCGTGTATCTCTATTAAGTTTGCAAATTCGATTACTTTGTTCATTATACTTCTACAGTTTACCCTTACTACTGGCTTTACATTTTCAGAATTTATTTCCTCTTTCCCACTTTTACCGCAGTCAGTTATTGTTTCGGCCACTTCATCTATTTCTTTAACATCTGTGACTTTTCCCCATCGTGAATCTGTAATCAGTATCGATTTGATAATCTATTTTACAGCAGACTTCGTCCAAAGATACTAAAGCACATTACAAAACAATTCCAGTGATTATACTTCAACGGAAATTTCTGCTTCACAGCTCTCAAACTTCTGACACAGACTGTAAAAATGTTTAGAAATACTGTCAACGACTCTGCTTGCTCTTGCTGCGAAATTATATATGCCCCAGAGAACAACAAAGAGTGCCAACAGACGTTTCTCGTACGCTAACAATTCCTCTGACAATCAAAATCATACGAAAATAATTAGAACTAGTACAGAATCGCTCACAGTCACTAGGAAACACTCTAAAAAGGAAATTAAAGATAGTCACATGAATTTAAAACATGAAAATGACGACATAAATCATTCCAAATAGGCCAAAATCGTCCTCAAAACACCGTGGCTTATATCATTTATAATTTCAAGTTTACAACTAGCGTTGTAACGGAAGCCATCTTTGCTGATGCGGATGCTGAAGCGGATGTTCAATGCTTGACGTCCGCGGATGTTTTTTTGGATGCAGAAGTGAAAAAAATAAATTTATAATTATTTAGATTTTAATATTTTATCAAAAATAAACTTAAAATCGAAATAAGTATATTTTTTATCCAAATTCTACATTTTTCATAAGTAACGTCTGTTTGCATATAATACTGCCATGTTGATTTGCCACATCTTTCAACAATAAAAAAACGTGAGATGATTTCACAAGTGAATTAAATTATTTACATAACTACGCACGCGTCTAAAAACAATCTTTGTCATGTGAGCTTTGTGGAGTTCGCGGCTGGACTAATTGAAGCGTCAAGCACAAGGCCACGCCACCGCACATCTCCGTGCCCGCCACCCGCCTTTCCACCGCTCTAGCGGCACATTCACAGTACAACTAGTAGGACCTACCATGATCCCATTTTCGATAAAGGACATTGATGGGCCGTGAAAAACGTTGCAGGACGTGTTGGATGTTGGGAATGCAAAACAACCAACAAGAATCCTTGCTGTCTAGTAAGCTATGGTGTTAGATCATGATTGGAGAAAACATCCTGCGAGTGTGCGATAAGGACACATGGTGTGCAGCGAGAAAGTGCGAGTGCAAAGGACTGCTTGGGACATCTTGTTGGACTCCTTTTACTAGCGTGAATGGGTGACTGCATCCTATTGTAGTTCTACACGGATGTCCTATATATTGGACCGTGGATAGGCAGCTTTACTTTACACGCTAGTTCAAAATTGTAAATTTTTATTTAACTAAATTTAATCGCAATGGAGCACAGGTTCCGGTGGCAATTTCCCTACACACCCATCTTCCCCCTATCCTGCACCTACCTACCTTTGCCCTCTACAAATTTTATCTTTAAATTCCTTCAAAGTTTTCGGTAAATTATTCATCATTTCTCTTGGTAACTCATTCCAATCCCTGACACCCTTACCTAAAAAAGAGAATCTTCCCACACCCTTGTGCCTGAAATCGAATGAAATTCGTCGCTTAGGTAATAATACCATTTAGTTCATAGTTATTTTTATTGCAAGATCGTCAGAAAAAAAACAACCACATTGTTGTTAGCTAAGAGACGATGGGCAGGATCTCGTATAAAGAGAAAAGAATAATATATATATATATATATATATATATATATATATATATATTGCAATGTAAACAAAACATCCGCTATACATCCACAACAAATATTGCGGATGCGGATGTGGATGCGGGATTCCGCGCGAAAGTTCCGCATTTGAGGATGCGGAGATCCGTTACATCGCTACTTACAACTAATACTTCACACATTATTCGAGTACTACTTGTGATTGCGTTACACATTATTTACGCAGTCTCTTTCCACAAACCGAGCGTGGTGGTGTAACGGTTAGCGTTCTGGCCTCGCATTCGAATCCCCGTCCGGGCATCCAGATTTGGGTTTTCCATGGTTTCCCAAATGCCGGGATGCTTCCTTCAAAAGGCCATGGCCGAATTCCTTCCCATTCCTTGTCCCCCATCCTTTCCCGTCTCTAAAGACCTCGCTGTTAAGAGACGTTAAAAAAAAATCTTTCCACAAAAGCAATAATCATTCAATATACAAATTAATAATTAATCAACTTCCATCTCTTTACACTTAATTCCTAAGAGTAAAATGCATAAAACACTGCCGTACTTCTTAAAAGCCACGTATATTTCGGTGACCGGGTAAAAATCTGGCATTTCCGAGATGAGGATACGACAGTATTCTTCCTACAATTGTCTTTTCATTTCCAGTTACCATCAAAAAGGACGCCGTTGACTGGCGGTTAAACAAATGACAGTTCTCTGAGGGTCTTGCAGTGTAACTTGACCATACGTCCCGCTAACCCAAACAAAACGACAATTTAATATATGTGATTATTGTGGGACATTTCTTCCACAGTTGGTTGAGGTCACAGGTGACCAACAACCACAGCTTAAAACAAAAATGTGAAATGTAAGTGATAATACGAATCCTACCTTAAGTAAAAAAGACTTTCTGCTTGATAATTCAAAACTGATACGTATATATAAGTCATTTTTATACTTCCTATTTATAAGAAAAATTTCGTTATATGTAGTAAAAAAAACATTATGTTAAAATATCACATTTTACAGGAAACATTGAACGCTGAAGATACCTCGACGAGAGGCGAAACGCGTCCGTCAAATATATATTATCCAACAACAGTTGTATTGAAGTAATTATTAACAATTTAATGTATTTACCTGATAAGGTGTGAAACAGACGATGCGGTTTTTGCCGATCCAGTAGACTTATGGACCATTACTGATCACGCAAGGATTTATTAGCAGCAGCTAAAATATGGAAATGTTCGACGAGTTTTCGCTTATTTTCAACTACGTCGCAGATCAAAAAATCACTAGCTGGAACGCCGAGAGTGTCGGTGCTCAATGCCGTCGGGCTGAGTTGTTTCAACACTTCCGAGCTAACACTCTCAACAGTACGAACTTTCCTGTATCTGTTGAGTGGCGGTACGTGATGTGTCTGCCTGGAAGTAAGGCACCTGACGAAAGCGTTTTTTCTTTCATAAATAAAATATGGACAAGTGAAACAACACAGTTAAGTGTCGATGTATTGAAAGCCAAGATTAACATCAACAAATCATTTAATGAACTATTTGAAAACTAGCCCCTATATTTTAAAACTGATTTTGTTCGCCGATAAATACAAAACAACTTGCTGGTTAGGCGTTATATGTCAGACAGTAAGGCTAAGTAAGTCAGTTAACATTTCATACATTCTATTTATTACAAGTGTTCTTCGTTTTTGAATAAAAGCTAATAAAGTACAAGGTTCCTTGTTTTCCTTACAAAATTCCTCAGGCGTCCCGCCGTGAAGAAGAAGATAAATGGCCACGTTGGATATGAGGGACTCTGCTACGTGGTCGGGTTGGAAACACAAGAGTGATGAACTAAACAACAATAAAAGGTGTAAGGTCTAGCGTCTGGTCAGTATGTAATTTCGGAAATTGCCCTTTGTCTTTGCTTTAGGAACTAAACTAGCTGTGCCCGCGACTTCGTCCGCGTGGAATAGTTATTTTGGGCATCATATTTATTTTTGCAAACAACCTCCTCAGCTTTATAAATTATAGCAGTTACCCACGACTTTGTCCGCGTCAATTTCTGTTATTATTTTAGACAGTTTTTTGCAAATTTAGTTTTTAAGTTTTTAAAAGAACATAATTATTTTAAAGTACTTCTGCGTAAATTATATTTTTAGTTTTATTTTCTTGTGGCAGAAGAACATATTGGTTTTCTCCGCAACCCGATCTTGACAACGCGACATATAGTTGGCCGTGTGAAAAGCAGTCTTGACGTAAATCGATTCCTACGTGTTTAAATGTTTGCCCCTGTGATTTATTAATTGTAACGGCGAAAGATAGCTTAACGGGAAATTGAATTCTTTTAAAATTAAAAGGTAAATCATTTGGAATCATTGGGATGCGAGGTATAAGCACTGTTTGACCAACTGCTGGACCAGTCAAAACTATTGCAACGATCACGTTATTGCGTAGAAATTTAATTTGAAGTCGGGTTCCGTTACATAAATTTGGTGGTTTGAGATTTCTAAGTAAAATTATTGGGGCACCTATTTTTAACTTGAGGGAATATGGGGGAAGGCCACTTGGGTTCAAAGAATTAAGAAACTCTTGTGGGTAATGTACCGCATCTTCTTGATCCATTACGTTATTAATAGATGTGTAGGTAACTATACCCGCGACTTCGTACTCGTGGATTAAGAATTTCTTTGCTAGAATTGAATATAGAAAGTTTTTGGTAACGAAGAATTGGTCCCAAACAATTTAAAAAGTTTTATTACACGACAATATTATATCGCAAAAACAAATAACGCTGCATACAACCGTTCAGAAGGGAGCGACCGCGCGTAATATCTTCTAAGATGTTCATTGAAATTAAGTGATGCCAAAGACAATTTTGTTCACAATTAAATACTCTTAATCAACAACACATTTATTTGGATTAAGATTAATATTATTATGTTGATACAACTCTAACAAATAATTGGTAATAATGCATTAATTTCGACCAAATTTGATTACCATATAAACGGTTCTAGTGAGTTAATCTTAAAAGATAGACATATACTGTCGCGGACATTTTTTTAGATCATTTCAGGAGGAATAATCCTTTCATACATATTTTTTTGGTATCTTGAACTGTTTTCGTAGCGCACGCAACAGAAGCCCTCAAAGATGAATAATTTTCCCCGTTTTTTCACATTTTCCATTGTTTCTTCGCTCCTATTAGTCGCAGCGTGATGTTATATAGCTTAAAGCCTTCCTCGATAAATGGTCTATTCAACACAAAAATAATTTTTCAATTCGAACCAGTAGTTCCTGAGATTAGCGCGTTCAAACAAACAAACAAACTCTTCAGCTTTATAATATTAGTATAGATAAATAGGCAGACTTATTGTGTGTGTAAGAGTAGCTGAGGCCCGTGGTGGGAGTCCAGCCTGCGTTCCACATGACTCCGCTAGAGGCAGCACCTGGGTCAATAAGGGACGGCGTTGTTTGAGTGGGAATCGTCCATTCCCTCTGTGCACTGCCGGTGATTATTTAACTAGACGCCGTGACTAGCGTGCCCGGGCAGTGTTTGTGTACGTGCTGGTTACTAGGACGCTGCGTTCATTATACACGGTCGCCACTCAGATAAGGTCTGCAATTAAGCAAACAGAGAACTGTGACCCCGGTAACAGTGAACACGACACGCAGTAACCACCTCCTGACTACCTGCTCGTGTTCATTCCACCATAACAGTTACAAAATGCCTAAAAGTGCATCGTCGTTTATTAGTTCTCAGTAAGCTGCTAAAGACAGTGGACGCTGCCTTTCATGTAGTTAAAAATGAAAAGAATCGAAAAATGACAGTATATCTTTGAAGATTAACTATTTAACCACACCCGGCATTGTGGCTCTGTGCCGCACAGTGGATCGGGGAGGTACAATGGGACCTGGTACGAGTCGAGGCCGTCCTGACTGTATACATCAAGGTGATTGCTGCGACGGTCTCCTACCTCCGCCGCATAAACTACACATTAGACAAACAAACAACATACTTATCACATAAAGAACATAGTTACTCGTTTCGTAGACAGATGGCAATACTTTATGTCCACCATTAGTACGTAGTACGACCTGGCAGTAGGTATGAAACGATTGGAATCAGTAAGAAATCCCGCCGTTAGAAACCAAGACAGCGGACCGAAAATTTTTTGGGAAAAAGGTGGTGAAGGAGAAGAAGAAGAAACAGTGCTAACTGTGTCGTAATAGATTTTAGAGAGATGTCCTTTCATCAACAGACCACAACAACGAATTTTGGAGCGATAGTTTCCTGATAGTTTGTGACGTGATAGCGGTGTCGCCCAGTGTACTGTTTTGGAGTGTTAGTTCCGAGGAGGCTGGATGAGACGTGCACGTGTGGCTGTGCGCTGCACGTGGCCGCTGCAGACGCCGCAAGTGGCGACCGCTAACGACCGACATCCTGACCGATTCCCAGCTCGCATTGTGTCCACCAATTGGAGCGCCACCGCGCGCCCGGGCGATGAACCATGCGGGCGCGCCGCGTCATCACGGCGGCTGGGAAACCAGGCTCAACCTCCAGGCAGCAGACTGAGACAGATCAAGGCTCAAGTTCAGTGCCCTACGCAAAGTGTTGACAATAAGCTGCTGACAGGGGAGGGCCCCAGGGCGGCTTGAGCGGATTTTGACTTGGGGGAGGGGGGCCTGAGCGGATTTTGGTTTGGGTGAGGCTTGAGAGGATTTTTGTTTGTGGGGGGCTTGAGCGGATTTTGGTTTGGGAAGGCTTGAGTGGATTTTGGTTTGGGGGGGGCTTGAGCGGATTTTAGTTTGGGCGGGGCTTGAGCGGATTTTGGTTTGGGGAGGCTTGAGCGGATTTTGGTTTGGGAGGGCTTGAGCGGATTTTGGTTTGTGGAGGCTTGAGCGGATTTTGGTTTTGGGAGGACTTGAGCGTCTTTTGGTTTGGGGGGGCTTGAGCGGATTTTAGTTTGGGCGGGGCTTGAGCGGATTTTGGTTTGGGGGGGGCTTGAACGGATTTTGGCTTGGGGGAGGAGGACCTGAGCAGATTTTGGTTTGGGTGAGGCTTGAGAGGATTTTGGTTTGGGAGGGCTAGAGCGGATTTTGGTTTGTGGAGGCTTGAGCGGATTTTGGTTTTGGGAGGACTTGAGCGGATTTTGGTTTGGGGGGGCTTGAGCGGTTTTTATTTTGTGGGGGTTTGAGTGGATTTTGGTTTGGGGGGCTAGAGCGGATTTTGGTTTGGGGGGATTGAGCGGTTTTTAGTTTGGGGGGATTGAGCGGATTTTGGTTTGGGGGCTTGGTGGACTTTGGTTTGTGGGGGGGGGGGGGGGCTTGAGTCAGGGAAGAGTGTCTGTTTCTATTCTCCTCGGAAAAAAAACAGGAGATTTAAAGAAAGTGCTCATAAAATTTCGATCTCGGGGGTGCACCTAGATACTTTTGGGGGGGGGGCTTGAGTCCCCTAGCCCCCCTCACCCCGGATCCGCCCCTGACTGCTGACAGTTTCATATACAATCTGAAACAGTTTCTGCCTGATAACACGTTTTACTCTCTAAAGAATTACTATCCTGGACTTAGAAAAATCTTAGATTGATTTATTTGCCTGGAGTGAAAGATTCGTGGGTTTGAATCCACGTCCGACCATCCATATTCAGGTTACCTACGGTTCCTCGAACTGATTCAAAACGAATGCCGCGATGGTTTCTTCAATAGGCTGATTTCCTTTTCATTCATTAGGGAGCGTTTATAAACCACGTAGCTCCATTTTATCCTCCAGTGACCCCCCCCCCCCCCCGACGAAGCCCCAGGTGGCTTGTGCCTCTACCTCCTCCCTCCCACGTAGCACGTAGCTTTCTTCCCCTTTGGTTCCAGAAGACATTTTGTACCGTTTTCTCTTGTCAGATTATTGTAAATCACATAAGGAGATAATTATTTATTTAAAGGTTTATTTAGCCTGGCAATATTAGGGCTGTCAAGCCCTCTCTTACATCATACCAGGAGTTTAAAATAAATAATTTACACCTTACGCAAACTAACAGTATACAACACTTGACATTTGGCCTAAATTAAGTTCAAGAGTAATACTAACAAAAAAATGTAATAATTTTTATGAGTAAAATACTAACTAAAATCTTAATAGTAGTCATGTTTAACTAGTCAATCATTTAATGGTATAAACTAATGCTAGTGAAAGTTAAAGAAGTAAACGGCACATACTCAGTACTAGTAGGATGTAGAAACAAGACATAAACTAATAATAGGGAAGGCAGAATAAACAGTTGGACACAGTATAAATCAATATGATTCAAATCTAAAAATAAGTTGTGCGTGAAAGAAGAGATCTTTTAGCTATTGCTCCAATTAGTAATGCTTTCTTAAAAGAGCTTTAAATGGGCCGATTTTTTGGTAGTTCCAATTTTCAGGGGAAGATCATTCCACAGTCTAGCCGCTGAAATGAAGAAGCAATTGGCTAGGGTTTCCGAGCTGTGGGAGTGGATAGTTAGTATGTTTGAGTTCAGGGATCTGTTGTTAAAATTATGGGAAAGTCCTAGGTATGAGATGTTGCAACGAAGGTAGGCGGGAGTTTTCAGATGTATGACGCGGTGAAGGAGACATAGAGTGTGGAATCGTCGTCGATCCCAAACGCGCAACCACTGTAAGCGGTCGTATGAAGGTGAGACGTGGTCGTACAGTCGTAGGCGGTAGGCCACAGATGAACCTCACGCAGGAGTTCATAACAACTGAGGAAATAAATATTTACGTGCTGTAGTATGTTCTGTACCTAATTTTAACTGCGAAAATTAGTATGAATGGAGAGCTACGTGGCCTGGCTCGGAACCCCCCTGGCCCCTCCCCCCTACGCAGTGCACCTGGGGATAAAACGATACGAGTAAATACAAGTACTTACTCGATACATTCCTTCCGATACCAAGTACTTTATGTATCGATACTTTAAAAATAAGTATCAAGTAGGTATCGGTCAAAAGTACTCGTATCGGTGTGTATACCAATATCACGAATATCATGATTTCATTTAACACGTTAATTGATACATTGAACGCTCATCTACAATATAAAGAATATTTTTTTTGGCTGTCATTATTGAATTTTTTTCAACACATTCTTTTTCTGATATTGTGTTGTTGGCAAACTTATTTGTCTATGCCCGGTCGAAAAAAAAAATCTCTGCCATCCCGTCAGTTGCCATTTTATGTCGTGGTCGTTATTGACTCATTGTTTTGTTTTCGTTCTGCGTTCGTAATTCTAACTTAGGGCTGTCGTCATTGATTTGTGTTTAGTTTTGCATTAGGTACATTTGCTGATTGAAAATGGGATCTCCAAAGTCTAATGTGTGGAAATACTTCAAGAAAAATGATGACAAATCGCAAGCTGCAAAAAATGCTTTAAAACTGTGCGGTTTTGTGACAATACTTCTAATTTGCATAAGCATTTAAAAAGCCACCCCGATATTGCACCTGTTAATAGAAACGATAAGATTCCAATGTAAGTACAACATTTATTAATCCACCAAATTATTATTTGATATGTTTGAATGTTGATTGTGAATAGTGTTGTGTTGATATGTTAATCGATATTGTTTGATATAATCATATTGTAAGTATTGAGTGGTATCGATTAAGTAAAAAACTTTTAACTTAACAGGCAAACACTTATAAAAACAAATATTTTTGGAGAGCACTACAAAAACCGACTTTTTTCATAAAATTAGTTTTATTTTGTCCTAGTCGGGATTAGTCCTGTAACGATCAGGAAGGTGAAAATGTAATAAATATCTTTCGTCAAATAAATATATACTTTTATATCAATAAAGACTATCAATACTTATTAGATACTGTTTTTTTATTTATTCCAAATTTCACTACGATAAATCAATCGATACGAGTAAGTATCGATACTTTTCAATGGATACCGAATAAGTATCGATACTTTACGACCGATACTGTATCGAGTAAAAGTATCGATACCTCAATGGTATCGTTTTATCCCTAAGTGCAGCGTAGCTTTTTCCAGTGAACCCCCCCCCCCAGACCAATCCACGTAGTTTATGGTCGCTCCCTTACCTCCAATTCTCTCTCGACTCTAACAACTTCGATGTCGACGAACCGTAAAGTCATAGAAAAATACAATTAAATACAAAGTAAATCTGCTGTTACTGTGAACAAGTACCGAATGTGTTAACGGAGCCTCGTCAGCAACTAATCTACATCTACATATATACTCTGCAATTTACAAAATTGTGGTTGGCAGAGGGTGCTCAGCACCAAAGCTAATCTCTTTGTTGTGCATTCCAATCCTTAATGGTACAAGGGAAAAAAGAATTCATATAAGAATCATTGCGGCACCTTATTTCTCTAATCTTATCTTTCCTGTCATTCCGGCTCAAATAGGTTGGTGGAAGAAGTATTTCACTACACTCATGAGTGAAAGTGGGAGTACACATGTTTTCCAATAAGTTTAAACGAAACGTGCGTCTTCTATCTACCAGAGACTCCCAGCCTAGTCTACTAATCAGTTCTGTGACGCTTTTATAAGGATTGTAGCAAGCGGTCACGAATCGAGCGGCTCTTCTCTGTACTTTCTCTATACTTTCGATCAACCCCTTACGAAACAGATCCCAAATGGCACGAAAATAGTCCAAATGTGGACACACAAGAGATTTGTAGGCAATCTCCTTTGTTTGTTCATTACAATTTTTCAAGATTCAATCTATGAATCGCAGCCTAGAATTAGCTCTACCTACTAACGAATTAATGTGTTTGTCCCATTTCATGTTCCTTTGTACTGTTACTCCCAAATATCTTATAGAATCGACCATATCAACAACTGAACTGTTTAACTCGTATTTCTGAACAACTGGATTCTTTTTATTAGTTATGCTCATTGTCTTGCACTTTTTACAATTTAGCGTAAGTTGCCAATCGGCGCACCATGCCAAAATAACATCCAGATCACGCTGAATTTGTAAGCAATCGGCCAAATTCGTTACTTCCCTATAAATAACAGCACCATCAGCAAACAATCTAAAAAGGCTTGTCACTTTGTCTCCGAGATCGTTTATAAAAATTAAGAATAGAAGTGGTCCTATTACACTTCCTTGAGGTACACCCGATGTAACTTCTAGATTAGAAGAATTTTCTCCTTCAACGACGATATACTGCGACCGACCAGTTAGAAAATCCTTTATCTATTCACAAAGCTGGTCCGATATACCGTACGCTCGAAGCTTCGCTAATCCACTGCATCCCGCACGTACAGTACATTAAGAATTAGTGAATAATTCGGATTTCGTTTAGAGGTCCCGTGAACACAAGTGCGACGTGCCAGTTCTCAGGTGTCCTAGTCGCTGTTCTTGCTTCTCTCTAATAGATTCACTGTATCTTCTGTTGTCACAATAACTTTGAGATCAGCACTCCTGATATTATTTTCATTTTCTCGAGAATGTGTCTGATATTCGTTTACGTCGCGTATGCAGTACCTCCAACCACATCTTCTATACTTGTCTAGCAAACCGCCTTGTTAATCTATTTCCTGCTGTTTGTTTATTTAGGACTGGATATGTCGTCTTCCCTTGTCCGGTGGCGTGGGCCCTCTCGACCAATCAGCAGCCAGTCTGCTGACCCTCGCGTGACTGTCTGCTCCGACAAGTACCTGTTAACTGCTCCGTCTGCTGTTCCGGCCGTGACGTCACGGACTCGCTTTCAATGGGGGGAGCCGGTTCGATTCCCGCCCCGCGAAGTCATCGCAACCGCTCGCGATTTGAAACAGCCAATGAGGCGAGTGTCAGGTGTGACAACCTAGCGTACGCCACCATCGATTTCCATATCCACAATGCAGGGTCTGACGATTCTTAAGACATGAAAGAAAAAGAAATAAAACAAAAAAGCTTTGTCGCTAATAAGAGAAAACGTATTTTTTTCTAATGCTGAAGAATAATATGGCAAACAGCAAAATGGCTCGAAGATTAACAGGTGTTTAATGTTATAATGACACATGTCAGCAATCCTTGTAAATGAAAAGTCACTGTAAAATACGCGTTGTAAGATAACGTTATAATTTCACATTGCAGCCACCCATTTAGATGAAACTCACGTCTTATAAGGTAACACAATTCCACATGGAAAATCACTATAAAAATGAACAAATAAGTAAACATTATAATGTAACAGTGCAGCCACCCTACTAGATGAAAAGGCACTAGAAAAGTGGCGTTACAAGATAACATAATTACACATGTCTTCCACCCTTGAAAAGTCACTATAAAACTGACGATATAAAACAACGTATTGCAGCCACCCACATAGATGAAAAAGCGCTACAAATGTGATGTTGCGAGATAACATAATTCTACACGTCTGTCACCCTAGTAAATTAAAAGCCACTATAAAACTGGCGATATAAGATGACGTTGTAACAGCGCATTTCAGCCACTCTAGTAGATGAAAAGGCACTACAAAACTGACGTTATAAGATAACAGAATTACTTTGTCAGCCACCCTTGTAAACCAAAAGTCAGCATAGAACAGGTGTTACAAGATAACACCTTAATTTCATATCACAGCTGCCCTAGTAGATAAAAAGACGATAAGTGGCAATATCCGTCCTAACTGCAATTCTAAACGTGTGTCACTTTAGAAGGTTTTGTACTTTGAGTTCCCAATGTTATGAGTTTGTTCTACTGCACACAAAAAAGGATCTCGTTTCATAGCTAAAGGCGTTCTGCTTTCCAATGACAATGGTCTACATCACATAATAACGGCATATTCAATCAATTCTTGTGCAATCTCCTCTTTTAGGTGGGTCCAAATCGTTTATGTATTTGACAAAAGGTAGAATGAAAACAGAGCCTTCAGTAACTTGAGTGTGAATTTATTGCACTACAGTATGCATTTCGGAAACCGTGTGTCTATTGTATTAACAATTCTCTGCTCGTCGATCACATCAATGACATTCACCGCTCCGTTCAGAAATAACAGCGAGCGGGCATGAGTCGACACGAATGAAAGATGTGGATGGTCCGTCTTGTTGCCTCGGCTCCGAAGCGGTTAAGTTCACAGATCAAAGGACGCGACTCAACGCCTCGCATTCGGGAGGACGGCGGTTCCAATCCCCGTCCGGGCATCCAGATTTGGGTTTTCCATGGTTTCCCAAATCACTCCAGGCAAATGCCGGGATGCTTCCTTCAAAAGGCCATGGCCGAATTCCTTCCCATTCCTTGCCCCCATCCTTTCCCGTCTCTAAAGACCTCGATGTTAAAAAGAGACGTAAAGCAGTTAAAAAAAAAAGAAGAAAAAAAAAGACGCGACTCGACAAAAAATCCCTGGCCCTTAGGCACTTTTTCTTGCACGAGGTTGTGGAATCAGCGTAGGAACGTTCCGTTGCATGTGTTGTTTACTCGAAATAAAGTATTTTCGCATAATTTATTGGGATGAAGAAGTATAACAAACGAAAATAAAGTATGATACTTTACTATTACTATTGCTCCGCGATTCACTAAAAGTGTGTGGCGGAGGGTGCATTGCACCTATCCGAAAGGGTAATAGTTTGGAAGGAATATCGGGATATGGCAGGAGGCGCCCATGGGCTATTGTGAGGAACCATCCCAGCATTCACATGGAGTGATTTGGGGAAACCATCGAAAACCCAGATCAGGATGGCCGGAGTGCTTTATCGGAAGCTACTCCTGTCGGATTTTAAGTTTACTCGCCCGGTAAATCCTTTCTATTCCATTCCCTAATCACTCGTGGAAAAAATGAGTACAGAAATGAATCGGTTCTGGCCCTGATTTCTCTTATCTTATTTTCGCGATCGTTCCTGGATATGAATGTTGCTGGTAGCAATATTTGTTTGCTGTCATTCCGAAATACGTCAGTCGAGAATTTTTCAATTAGCTTCCGTCAAGAGAAACGCCTTCGGTGTTCCATGTCTTCCCAACCTAACTCCTTCAACATCGCACTTACGCTTTCCCTCCAACTATATATACCTGTCACGAATCGGACGGCTCTTCTTTGGATTTTCTCTAACGCCTTTTGATGGGTACCCCATACAGAACAACAATATTCTAAGTGAGGACGTAGTAGTGACTTGTATACAATCGATTTAACTTCCGGAGTGTATTGATTTAAATTACGACCTAGAAATCTGAACATACAATTTGCTTTCCCAGTTACATTCTCCATATGCTGATTCCACGACGAATTATTACTAATTGTTACCCCTAGGTATTTAACGGAATCTACCGTTCTAAGGACAGTATCATTAATTTTATATTCATAGTTAACTGGTGTCACCTTTTTACTTACACGCATGACTTGGCACTTTTTAGCGTTTAACTGCAACTGCCAATCTTTACACCACGCAATTATTTTCATAATATCGTCTTGTAACAAAGCGCAGTGGTCCTGGGTTTTTATTTCACGATAAATAATAGCATCATCGGCAAATAATCTTTTCATCCCCCCTATTATGTCGCATAAATCATTATGAAGTATATAGTTGGAAACCCTTACTAATGGAGATAAAAAGTAGCCCACAATTTTACCGACGACATTACTGTGTGAGTAGAGACTTTGCCGGTGTATCGATGAAACAAAATCCTGTCGGGTGTTCAGCCGGATAGTATTGTGTAAACGCGACGTTTCGACAGGTAGCTCTGCTGTCTTCGTCAGGTGACAGGTCGCTCCTAGCTGTCGCAAGCTGAATGTCACCGCCTACACTGGCTTAGCCTCCTATGGAATTCCCTTTAAGAGGCTGTCACCTGATGAAGACGGCAGAGCTGGCTGTCGAAACGCCGTGTTTATACAATACTATCCGGCTGGACACCCGACAGGATTTATGACATTCCTATTCCTTTCCCGTGTTTAATGAACTCGATGACTTCGAGGCGGGAAGACCCGAGCAAAAAACGTTTGTCCAATTGAAAGTTCGGGTTGTGGTGAATCGAATGATCGTGGTGTTAGGTGGGTAGTGTGTTGATTAGCATCCGGTGTTCGTGTCCGTGAGGTCAGTTGGCGGTGGATGAAAGTTTGTTGATGGGCGAGTCGCGCCAGGACAACAATGCGCCCCGTCAAATAGGCCCCATCCGGCCTCGCCACGGGGTGGCGTGACGTCTCGCGACGCTGCGCCGCCATTGGTCGGCTGGGAGGCGCCTGGTGGGGGGGGGGGGGCGGCGGACGGGAGCGGCGGCGTCAGCGCGCGGGCAGTCCGACACCGACAACCACAACCGCAACCGCAACGCAGAGATGGCGCTCGTCTTCGGCAAGCAGTACAAGCTGGCGGACAGCGAGAACTTCGACGAGGTCATGAAGGCTCTCGGTGAGTGCAGAGCACAAGCTCCCAGCCAGTGTTTCAACCCCTTCGAATGCGCGACCCCCTAAAAAAATTACAGGGCACCACCCCCTAGCAAATCAAAACCGAATATGACACAAACAAGAGACACAGGCTCCAATTAGAAAATTATTTGGTTATTTACACCTCAAAAAAAAAAAAAAAAAAAAAAAAAAAAAAAAAAAAAAAAAATTATTAAAAAATTAAAGAGGCACAACCATCTCACTGAAAATTTTGTATTTTTAGTGTAGTATTGTAAAATCTACAGCCCTTGCTTTTTGGATTTACCTGGCCACGACCCCGCGAGCAAGACTTGGCGACCCACAGGTTCGAAAACACTACTCTAAGTCTTATCTTCGCAACCTGCTCCCTACCGTGCACTAGTGAGCGTTCCAGCTTTACGGTGGGCGGTACAGGTTTGTCCCATACCTAATTAATTAAGTTTAAAAAAATTTCAACAGGTTTAATTATGTCAATTTGCAGCTTCAAGGAGCTAGTAAAATTATTATAGCTTGCCAAAGTATTGTGCCATTATTTATTGACACACTCGAACTATTTCGTTATAATCTACTGGAAAGAGAATTTCCTTAGTTTTCTTAACTACGAACTTTAATAAAAAGTTCTGTGCCTGGAGACTGCGCTCACCTCAATACAGCGGCAACCTTCGTCGAGTCTCGATAGTGTCCGAACCGAGCGTGGTGGTGTAACGGTTAGCGTTCTCGCCTCGCATTCGGGAGGACGGCGGTTCGAATCCCCGTCCGGGCATCCAGATTTGGGTTTTCCATGGTTTTCCCACTTCAGGCAAATGCCGGGATGCTTCCTTCAAAAGGCCATGACCGAATTCCTTCCCATTCCTTGCCCCCATCCTTGCCCCCTATCTTTTCCTGTCTCTAAAGACCTCGATGTTAAAAAGAGACGTAAAGCAGTTACAAAAAAAAAAAAAAAAAAAAATAGTGTCCGAAGTTTAAATTACATTGACTGTCGCCACAGCAGTGGTTGACTAATCAGGAAATTTCAAATAAATAACTGTATTGACTTTATTTGCGCTAGTATTGTTGAAAGGTAGTGAGAAATGTGTTAATATCCAAGGTAAAAATTATAATGCAAGGCACAAAGGCACAGATATAATAAATTATAACGTTACATTCGTTTAACTATGCATGTTGTTTTTGTTTATTTTCGACGAATAGATGCAGAATTTCATGTAAGGACTAGAACATCCGATGTTTTTCTCGGTAGCAGTCAAAGGAACAAAGTATCAACATAACCTAAGAATTTTTTGACAGAAGATAATAAACACTGAAATTGATTAAAACTTAAAGTTTTCACTGGACGTCGATAATCACGAAATTTATCAAATAAATAATGATTATTCATTTTTTTAAATTAAACTTTTTCATAACATTAAAAATTTCAGTCATCAATAAAAAAATATTACGATTAATCGTTATTCGTTAGAAACTTTTCGAGAAGAAATTCCTTCTACCTCCACAGGTGATACCCGACATTTATCACGAATCTCTGAACTAGTTATATATTAAAGATGATATAACTCCAGACAATACTGGCAGATTCGGTAGCCACCTCAGCGAACTTAAATTGGACATCGATTTGAAGATATTTTGAAACTGAAGGTGTATGACCAGATGAAACATCCTGTTATCTAGATATGATGAAGAATGTAAATATCAATTCGATTGTAGTGGATATGAAAACCAGATGCAAAGAAAAGGTGTGTCTTATATCTATATGTGGTAAATGTTATTCAGTTTATAAATACCTTCTCCTATCTCATACCCCGTGTAGTCAGGCTTTAGTGCTGTTGATAATCATAGTATGACCAAAGAAAGAAACCGCCTGAATGTTTCCGGAAGAGGAGACCTTTGATTGTTCATCAAAAAAATTTAGTTAGATATTCTATATTTATATTCACAGCGTCAGCCTCAAGGATCTCATTAATAAATTAAATAATTAAATGTAATTTCACAAGACTTCATGTTTCTATGCCCGCAAAGCATAAATAAAGGATAGATTTAAGTACAGTAAGTTGTTTTGTAAAGATTTGTTCTGCCAAACGTAGTGAAAGTACGACATGAAGTACTTGGTAAGTAACTACAATTATTCGCTTTAACTTGCTGTAACGCTGCTTTATAAATTAAACTTACTTCCGTACTTTATAAATCACCGTTACTGGGGAACTAGTGGGTTGTTGAAAAATTAATTACTAACAGATATAGATAAAATAGGTTAACTACCCCTGCTTTAAACCATAGCTTCCCAACCAACCGTTTTTGGCCTATCGCTCCATTTTCGAAAGGAAATTACCACCCCTTTCAGAAAAGAAATTTTCACATATCCCTGTTTTCAAAAAAAAAAAAAAAAAAAAAAAAAAAAAAAAAAAAAAATCTGATTTGCCTCGATTATTCGATTTATTTCTGCACGTTTCATTATTAACGATCTGTTTCCACACTAATAAATTGCTAACTACTTTGAATCCTCTTTTGGCTTTATATGATCATCGGAATGCAACTAAAACTTCTTTGCTGCAGTCCTTAAGACCGGATATAATACTGGAAAGCAAGGGGTGGGGGTTGCCCCTCAACGCCCCTATAGCATCTCTTCAACGTCTGCCGAAGGGGAACTAGTGGCCGAGACAGTTGCAAAGTTTATTATTTATTTAAAGGTTTATTCAGCCTGGCAAGATTAGGGCTGTCAAGCCCTCTCTTACATCATACCAGGAGTTTATAATAAATAATTTACACCTTACACAAACTAACAGTATACAACACTTATATAACATTTGGCCTAAATTAAATTCAATAGTAATACTAACAAAAAAACTTAATAATATTTATGAGTAAAATACTAACTAAAATCTTAATGGTATTCATGTTTAACTATTTAATCATTTAATGGTATAAACTAATGCAAGTGGAAGTTAAAGAAGTAAACGGCACAAACGTAATACTAGTAGGATGAAGAAACAAGACACAAACTAATAATAGGGAAGGCAGAATTAACAGGTGGACACAGTATACGTACATCAATATGATTCAAATCTAAAATTAAGTTATGAATGGAAGGAGAGGTCCTTTAGCTAGTCCTTCAATAAGTAATGCTTTCTCAAAAGAGTTGTGCCTACCTGTGGTGCAACGTGTCTACTTTGTTACACGGGTGTATTGACCGCGCAGTTATTTCAGGGGACTCTCCAACTCTTACAAAACTTCGGTGTGAATTTTTTATGAGTCAGTCGATATCTGAGCTATTCCAGATCGCATTTCCGGTTAAGAAACCTCGGAAGACAACGACCGCTTGACTGGTCGCTGACCTGCACACACCCAGTGGTGTCGGGAGGAAGCGGGTTCGAATCCCCGCCTGGCATTCAGAATTCGATTTTCCATGGTGTTTCCGAAATTACTACAGGCGAAGCCGGGATAGTTCCTTCAAAAAGGCCATGGCCAAATTTCTTCCGCGTATTTGTCCTCTTCATCTCTCAAGTATAATGATTTAGACGTCATCAAGTCGAAAAAACAAAAAATAACCAAAAACAAATTAACAAAAAAAGAAACAACCAACACTCAAACCTAAGTTTGTATATGGCAGGTTGGATGATACCCGTGATCAGGACGAACATGTCAAGTCGTATGGTTCCTACGGCACTAAAACCCACACACATGAGTGAGCGTCCACAAACTACGTGGCTCGGTCTAAAATTCAGAACACATAGCGCTATGTGAATACTTAGACGGCGTCTATTATTTACGTGAGGTGGAAATGGGGGGGGGGGTGTCAACGGAAATCTCACGTGAGGTTTATGTCGGCTTTAAGGGGAGTATATAATCTAGACATTAGGGGGGGGGGGGGGTAACCGCCCTTGGAGGCAAGAGAGCTAAAAAAACATTAAAGGTCTCAAAAAACTACTCCCTCAAAATCTCACGTCATTTTACGGGGGGGGGGGGGTCCACATAAATCTTACCAGAGGGAGTGGGGGTCCGGATTTCCGGAAAAATACCTCACGTAATTAATGGATGCCCCCTTATTTCCGTCTTTTAATTGTTTTCCGTATGTATTTTACGATAGACTGAGCATGAAAAACAGTGGGAGGGGGGAGGGTAGAGGCAAAAGCCACGCCATGCTATGTGGAAGCGGGGGGGGGGGGGTCACAAAAGGCCAAAGTAGAGCTACGCAGTTTATGGATGCTCCCTATAAGAAAAACACCATTCCTAAATTCATGTAAGGGAGCGTTCTCACTGGTTAAGGGGTTTCGGGAATATTGTGTTGTACGGAAATCGTTACACTCTCGACAGATTGTAAGCAAGTTAAAGTGTGTCAGTAATAGTAGCATACACTCATTGCATGTACACGTAAGGGGCCATCCATAAATTACGTCACACCTTGAGGGGGGAGGGGTCAACAAAGAGTGACATCGTGTCACAAGGGGGGGGGGGGACGTGTCATAAACTTAGCGACATCACATGCATAATTTGTATCATTTTTTGGCTCGTATTGCCCCAGTGTCGAGGCATACTTATTTAAATGATAATGTGGCATCTGTGGACTATATTTTTCGTCATACAAAGCCATTAACCAACATAAGCAATTACATAAAAGGCAACTAGAGGTTTTCCCCAACGTGAAGATTCGTCCTCAAAGCATTGCCGCTAGAGGAAACATGGAAATTCTTTGCTTATTAAATGATGACAATGCTTAATGGTTGGATGAAGATGATGTTGACACATCGAATGTTCCCAACACTATCGTAATCAAGAATGCAGTAACTATTATGCCAATAATAAACAGTATCAAGGAATGGGTTCAAACTCCATGGACACATGATGACTGAATTTTGTATCATTAATTCGATTTTTTATATTTTTTAATATTTTCTTAAATTTTTTATTTATTGTTGATATGATTTTTTAAATAGAAATACGTAAATCATTTGGAGGTGCTGTTTTAATTTGTAAATTTGAAATTGCAAAATATGTGACGTCCCACAATGTGACAACCTGTGGCATGGGAGGGGTCCAAAAATCATGAAATTAGTGTGACGTAATTTGTGGATGGACCGTATACGTGAAAGGACCTTAACTATACAGATGATTCGTTTTCTATTCGTGAACGAAACAGATGTGCCGTAAAGCGAGAAATTTCTCTACACTTCGGCCTAGCGCCTAAGCGTTATGCAACTAATTATACTCATATGAGAAGGTGAACTGCTGCCACAGTCCGGGCAGGCGGGCCCTGTACGAGGGTTACAATTAGCACAGACAAGCGATATATCGCCACAAGGACAACTGTCTGACGTGCTAGAAGGAAGTTTTACGGTACGCAGCTTCCAACATGGAGCAGCAGAAACATTTCAGTGGCACTGGAGCGCAGCTCGTCAACTTGTTGACTGCCGCCGTGGATTGTGATTTATGAGTTTAGGATGGAGAGAATCACGTCGACCGTGACTCCGTCCGACCCCTCAATCTCGCATCGACCCAAACACGCGGCTACGATACAGCTCTCAATACGCTGCTATACTGGCAAAACTGTACTATAGTTATACTTTCCTGTACTGCTCCTTCCATTAAATCACATTTTTCCCCCCGATAACCGGATAGACCAAATAATATTTTCATGATAAACTATCCGGATTTTCCATAATATTTCCAATATAAAATGTGGCTGCAAATGTTCCAGTTTTCCTGTTTTCCTGTTTTAGTAATTCTGACTATCCCATTCCTTGTGACATCTTTCAAACCTACCCCTTTGTTGTCATTTGCAGGGGCGGATCCAGGGGAGAGGCTAGGTGGCTCAAGCCCCCCCAAAAGTATCTAGGTCCACCCCCACCCCCGACACTGTAATTTTGGAGACTTTTTTTTTTTTTTATCTCTACGGATTTGTGGCCGAAGAAGGCTTATAAAGACTACCTTAAGGGCCGACTCAAGCCCCCGCCCCCCCAAAACCAAAATCCACTGAAGGCAAGCCCTCCGAACCAAATTTCATTCAAGCCAAGACCCCCTGGATCCGCCCCATGGTCATATGTATCTATTTCTCTCGTAGTTGTACATGAGATATAGCAGTACTGGCTGGTCAAAGAAGTGCTTAGGATCTTACACTCATAAGAGTAATAAAAATGAGACGGAATATTATTATTATTGTTAATTTAATTACGATAGAGCACACGCTCCATCGGCAATTCACTTAGTCATCTAATTACCCATTTTTATTTTATTTTTTAAATTATCTTGTATAATTTAAGCGTTAAATTGCTTCCCAATCTACTTTTGCGATTATTCATCACTTCATTATTTCACCTAGTAATTTTTTCCAATCCCCAGCACAATTACCTAAAAAAAAAAAAAAAAAAAAAAAAAACCTCTGAGTGCCTATTTGAGGTCATGATCATATTTCCATGCACCATTCCTAATTCTTTCAACAATATTCCTCCAAGCTCCCAAGCTCCATCACCAACATATGCCCTGTACATACCCAGTACTCACTTCACCCTCCTCCTTTCCTCCAATGAGTCCCAATCCAGCTCCTTTATCATATCAGTTACTTATTGGGGTCACGAGTTACACCACCATATTCAACCAATTGTCTGACCAGAGTATTGCAACCCAATTCCCTAACTTCTCTGGTGGATGATTACGGTAGAAAGAAAAGTATCAACATATTTATTTTTTATTTTACATTATTATTGCTACATGGCCCGTTCGAAAATTTGACTAGTAAAAAGCGATGTATAGCGAGGTTGGTGGTTTGTATTAGGCCGAAAGAAGAGCCGGCTCATTTGTATGAATTCACCTGATGTACGAATATTCTGTCCTGCATCCCTCTACATTGACGGAAACACCTCAAGCTATTCCTAGCTGGAATCCGAACTGTCACAGACCTCACCGAAATACAACTAAGCTGAACAAAACATCGATGGTACCAGGGCCGCATCTGAACATAGGCTACATAGGCTGAAGGCTAGGGGCCCGCTCCACAAAGGGGGGGCCGCACCACAAAGGGGGGCCCGCACCGCAAAGGGGGCCCGCACCACAAAGGGGGGCCCGCACCACAAAGGGGGGGCCGCACCTCAAAGGGGGGCCCGCACCACAAAGGGGGGCCGCACCATAAAGAGGGACCAGCACCACAAAGAGGGGCCCGCACCACAAAGAGGGGGCCCGCTCCACAAAGAGGGGCCCGCACCACAAAGAGGGAACTCACACCACAAAGGGGGGCCGCACCACAAAGGGGCCCTCGCAACACAAAGGGGGCCGACACCTCAAAGAGGGGCCCGCACCACAAAGGGGGGCCCGCACCACAAAGGGGGGCCCGCACCACAAAGGGGGCCCAGCATCACAAAGGGGGGACCGCAACACAAAGGGGGGCCCGCACCACAAAGATGGGGGCCCGCACCACAAAGGGGGCCCGCACCACAAAGGGGGCACGCGCCACAAAGGGGGGCCCACAACAAGAAAAAAGGGAGGCCCGCCCCACAATGGGAGGCCCGCACCACATGTATAGCCTAGGGGCCCACAGAGCCTAAATGCGGCCCTGAGATGGTACTGTATATCGATATCTCTGTCATCACGTAGGAAATGTATAGCAAAACAAAAATGTTTAACAGAAAAGAAAACATTTGAAAAGTTCTTTACTATAGAAAACACATATAGTTTGTTAGTATCTGTGTGATATGTAGTGTTGCTATCTAGCGGTAACGCGATCAGTCCTTACCGATGCTAGTGCAGCCTAGTGGTTTGAATCTCAACTGTCTAATACGCGTGACCTTAATAGTTATTACTTTCACCATTTAAGGGCCAAATTAAAGAAAAAAAATCCTTTCGTAATTTATAATATTACCAATGCGCAGACCTTAATCTTTAAAATGATACCTCATTTATCGATTTACATTACGTATGATCGAAGATAAGTGACTCATCACACAAGAAACACCTTTTACAAACAATATATACTTGATCATTATTTTCGAAGGGACACTAACGTATCACGCAATGTCTTGATTCTCATCATGGCCTTAATAAGGGAGCTTCCATAAAGCATATAGCTCAATTTTGACCTCCTGTGAACCCCCCCCCCCCCATATAGCCTTACTTGACCCCCTTTTCCCCGCGTGGCACGTAGCATTTTTCCCTATTGGTTAGAGAAGACATTTTGTACTGTTTTCTCTTGTCAGACTATCGTAAATAACATACGGAGATAATTAAATGACGGAAATAAACATTAATATAAAACATTGTGTTAACTGCAATAAAATGAAGCTACGGGGCTTGGTTCGGAAACCTCCCCTCTCTCCACGTAGACCAGCATAGCTTTCTATCCAACCCCTCCCCCCTTCCCTAGACCAAGCCACGTAGTTTATGGATGCCCCCTTAAGAGTTTGTCTAGTATTTCCATTGGATAGTTTGAACCAGGGATTGAATAAAATTTTCTCGGGTAGCTATCCGAGTTAGTCTATCGATCAAACAAGACGTTTCCGCGATCAAATCCCTGCCGTCAAGTGGCTGGGATGGTCCCTTCAAATTACCTCACCATCTCTAATGGCCACGACGTCGACGCGGTGTAAAGCCCTCCTTTCCTCAGCAGAGACTTAACAAAAAAGAGTTATAAAAGAAATAAATAAGAATTTAGTATCTTTATTAATTCTACTCATCATTACCCGTTGGAATTTGGTGCTGTTTCTACATTTTTGGTTACGTATAACAGCTGAAACTGAAGTAAAAACATTGTTTCATTTTACAAATGGAATTCGGTAATATGATAGCATTCCCTGCGAATACGATTGTCAGGCGGTGTTGTATGTCTTTGGAAGCCTGCTCGACAGGTGCAAGCAGTGGAGCAGTAGGGTGGGGGGGGGGGGGGGGGGCTGTACGGAAGCAGACTGAGGCGGAAGTGCACCTTCTAATTAGTCGCGCTGTCAGTCACGTGATGGCCAACGCTCCGGCGTCCTGGAGAGGAGAGGTGCAATACACACAACAGTGACGTCATACAGTACTAACCACTCGGTAAATAGTCGACACTCATATTCTAAATGCGAAAGTAACTCTGTCTCTCTCTCTTTATTTACGTTATCACGACTAAACGGCTGAACCGATCTTGATGAAATTTCGCAAGGAAGTAATATATGTGATTAGGTAAGACATAGGATACATTTTACGGGATAAATAACGTATTTTGCAATTAAATTTTGAAAACAAATCAAACGGTCACAGACAGATGGATAGCGTGTGTGAGTCTCTGTAATGTTACATCGGTCACTCAGGCTTTGTTTCTCTCGCAATCAGTTTGTATATGAACTGTTCACAAACACATACAGACACGACTTAAAAACTCTGCCGGAGAAAGTGTGGTAGGTAGTCTCCCACAGATTAGCCCTATTTTAACCATGTTGCAAATTGGTTCTCTTCATGACACAGGTTCAATGGTTGAATGATATGGAGATGTCTTCCCCGACTATGTGCTTTGGGGTACATCTCTTACGTATCTTACAGCTTTTTATATCCAATTCTAGTAACAATTTTTTTTTAAGTCTACGCCCATGTACTCCTGCTCGTGCTTCTTAAACTGATTTGCGAAGCTTAATAGGTTTAGACGGTAGCTAGATGAGTTAGACTGTCGGGAGAGTATGTATCTTAATTTCCTAATACTTTTCAATGACAGTTAGTTTTTTAGATAACAAAATCGTCGGTAAACATTTCATTTGACTTTTATTTCGTCGAGACACTCAGAAAAACATACACGAATTGGATAACAAACTTCTTTTCAAAGATTTAAAACACTTTAATGAGTAAATGACGTAGCGTCGTGCTAGCACCGTCAAACAGCGGCCGTAGAATTTTCTAGATATCATTAAAAGAGCCGCCCTACTCTTCCGGAGCGCTCACAATCGCTCACCGAGCGTGGTGGGTGAACGGTTAACGTTCTGGCTTCGCATTCGGGAGGACGCGGGTTCGAATCCCCGTCCGGGCATCCAGATTTGGGTTTTCCATATTTTCCCCAAATCACTCCGGGCGAATACCGGGATGCTTTCTTTAAAAAGGCCACGGCCGAATTCCTTCCCGTTCCTTGTCCCCAGTCCCATCCTGCCTCTAATGACCTTAGCCGTCGACGAGGCGTAAAAAGCAACAAGTAGTAGTAGTAAACAATCGCTCCAACGATAGGAAACGTACAAAACTAATTAAAACTTTTACAAAACTATTAAAATCATGAATAAACATTTTTTAATTAAAACTGGAAATATTTACAAACATTTGAACATGAAACTGACAAAATAAAATAATTCTGAATATTTAAAATCGCTTTCAGAACATTATAGCTTACACAAGATCCTCAGTCTTTTAACTAACATATTATACACTGTACTGTTTTTAATCAAATTACAATTCATTTGAAGTACTTTCACACATCGAATAACTACATACTCATAGGAAATATATATACATTTAAAAGTAATCGATGCAAATAAGCTCGTTTACAGTTAACCCCTAAAGCTGGCACTGCCAAGGCGGCTGTCGTGTTATGCGGGTTGCATCTCACCAATGAAGGCGCTGGGTCCCGGCCGCCTGTCGAGCTACAAGCAATGTATTTCAGTGCAAACTTAGCATGCTGTCAGAAGTTGGTAAAACATCCAACCCAGAGATACCTTATTCATCGGTCTTAACTTTGTGATAGTTGAAATAAAGGCGTATTTACAACACCTACGGCCTAGAAACCGATATGCAACAAAAAATCACAAATTGCACGAAAGTTAGAGGAATAATAAATAGCATCTTCCGACCATCTCTTGTTCAACGCACACAAGAATCAGGCTATATAACACCCTGGCTAAACCTACACTACTGTACGGCAGTGAGGCCTGGACACTAGCAAAGGGGATGAGCTGAGGCTAATGGTGACTGAGATGCAATTCATGAGGGGAACAGCTGCCTACACATTACGAGACAGAAAGAGATCTGATGAAATCCTTAAAGAACTCAAAGTCAAACCAGTTCTCCAAAATGGGAAAACCTACAGAACATCTTGGACAGACCATGTACTACGGATGAAGACGGATCGAATCCCACGAAGAATCCTCAAATACCATCCCAGAGGCAGGAGAGATGTAGAAAGACCACCAAGAAGATGGACTGAGATCGTAACAGGCTACCAGGCCTAATACTGGACAGGAAGGAGAAGAAGAATATACAGGTCGACCTGTTTATTCCTTAACGTGACAAGGAATTGTGAAAACTGTTTACATCGCTGGTTATAGACAAAAAAATTTCTCAGACACATATAAGTAATCAACTCTATGTACGGGAAGCCGACAGCCAGAACGTGTCTCGACTTTGAGAAAATAAATAAACTGTTTCCCTTTGCCATATTTCTCTTTGTTATTATATACGGGTTGGTGTATACTCGACACGAAATTAGTTTCGTCGCATTAAATCTGTCATCTTCCCATGATTGTTTTTTCTTTGCTGACAACCATCTCACGACTAGTTTGATGCAATCCTCCATCTTTCCTATATTGCGCTAATCTCATCAAACCCCTTACAACCTCTAATCTCTGTCTCTTCTACAGTTATTACTTTCGACTGTTCCCTCCACCACTAACAAATTAACCAATCTTTGATGGCTCAACATATCACTAACCATCAGTGGCGGATCCAGGGGGGGGGGGCCTGGGGGGCTGAAGCCCCCCCCAAAAGCACCCGTTGACATGGATTTTGGGGACCTTTTTTTTTTATAAGGGCGGCATTTTGGAAGGCCCCCCCTCCCGAACCTAACAAACCAAATCCTAGCCCCCACCCCAAACCAAAATCCTGGATCCGCCACTGCTAACCATCCTGTCTCTTCTTTCTGTAAGACTGTTCCGCAAACTTCTTTCCTCGCCGAGCATTTCCAAAACTCGTTCATTTCTTACTTTATCTGTCCACTTAATTTTCAGTATTCTTCTATAGCACCACAGTTCAAATACTTCAATTTTACTTCTGTCTGGTATTCCTAAAGTCCATAGACTTTTAAAAAGTTATTTCTTACCCTAGATCCATATCTCGAAATAAAAGATTTATCCTTCTCAACAAGGCACTTTTCTCTAATGCTGTTCAACTTTTCATATCACTCCTGCTTATGCGATAAGATGTAATCTTACTTCCTAAGGGAGCGTCCATAAATTACGTGAGTTGAAATAGGGGGGGGGGGTCCGGCGAAATCTCACCAAGGGGGAAGGGGGGGAGGTCATAGGAAACCACGTCTCACGTGAGGTTTTGTAACTTTTTTTTGGACTGTAGAGCTAAAAAAAAAAATTACAAATGACGCGAAAGTCGATTTTAGGGGGATTTTTCGTCGAAAAGTGGGGGTGTAACCGGCATTGGAAGGGTGAGAACTAAAAAAAAAGTCTCAAAAAGTTGCGTAACAGAGTTGAGTTACTTGTCGTTACTTCTTCCTTTCTTACTCCTGCGTCACTGCGATCTGTAAATAGAGGGAGGAGCATTTTATGGCTTATTCCGTTTGTCACTTCAATAATCTTACAGATGTTTAATTATATAGATTAGACGGATTTACAGCTTCAAAGATGACACATCTTGATCGGGAGAACACGTGGATGATAGCGATGCAGCGCTGATAACGATGTAACCAGGCGAATGAAAACAGAAGTCCATTAGAGTCAATTTGTGAGTGATTGATTCGTGCTTTGATGAGCGGTTAGTTGTTAGGTATATGATGATAATAGCGTCAGACAAATTCGCCTTCAACCCACGTGACACTAATATTAGAGATACGGAGCAATACGTAGTGATCAAATAATATTAACACCCAATGATTACCTAGCGATCGAAACCCACTTACGCATATGATTTCTAGGAATATTTGTTACATTCTACGTGTAATTTACAGATACCCATACATCACTCTTTTTTAAACTTTTTTTTTTATTTGCTTAATGTCTCTCTAACAGTGAGGTCTTTAGAGACGGGAAAGGATGGGGGGCAAGGAATGGGTAGGAATTCGACCATGTCCTTTTGAAGGAAGCATCCCGGCATTTGCCTGGAGTGATTTGGGAAACCATGGAAAACCCAAATCTGGATGCCCGGACGGGATTCGAACCGCCGTCCTCCCAAATGTGAGGCCAGTTAGCTAACCGTTACACCACCACGCTCGGTCCATACGTCACAGAAACGCTCTGGCATCGCATTCGGCAGGACGCCGGTTCGAATCCCCGTCCGGGCATCCAGATTTGGGTTTTCCATGGTTTCCCAAATCACTCCAGGCAAATGCCGGGATGTATCCTTCAAAAGGCCATGGCCGAATTCCTTCCCGTTATTTGTCCCCAGTCCCATTCCGCTTCTAATGACCTCAATGTCGACGAGGCGTAAAGCCATAAGTAAATAATAATAATAATAAATAAAAAAAAAATACATCAATGCTAAGTTAATTGGTACAGACATAGACATATATTGTAATTCTTCTTCCTCTCTTTTTTGTTTACAGGCAAGAGCCTGTTTATTTTTTTCTCTCTTTTAGTCGTCTTACATTTTAACTTCTTTACATCAAATTGGCAGGTACACAATTTCGATTCAGGAAACAAAAAATAAATTGTACAAAACACAAACTCCATTATCATTGTTCAAAGAGCAGTTAATTGTTGTGCGACACATCTGTTCCCGTAAATTTCCATGAAGTATAAAACAGATAATAATAAATATATACACAGACGGAAAAAAAAATCCCAACACCAAGAAAAAATTATTGTAGAGTAATGAAATTTGGACAATGCATTTGTCAAGTTAACATGTTTAATTGATTAAATTTTCAAGATCACAGGTTAATTTAAGCTCAAGAAAATGCATTTCAAATGTGAAATACTGTTAAATTAATAGCCGGTGTAACCTCCAGAATTTTGAATGCAAGCCTGCAAACGTGAATGCATTGTGTCATACAGGTTTCGAATGTCACTTTGTGGTATGGAGTTCCATGCTTGTTGTACTTGTGCTGTCAATACTGGGACGGTCAGTGCTGGCTGTGGATGATGCTGGAGTTGTCGTCCAATGATATCCCATACGTGTTCAATTGGAGACAGATCTGGTGATCTCGCAGGCCAAGGTAACATGTCGACACTCTGTAGAGCACGTTGCGAGACAACAGCGGTATGAGGGCGAGCGTTATCCTGTTGAAAAACTCCCCCTTGAATGCTGTTCATGAATGGCAGCACTACAGGTTGAATTACCAGACTGACGTACAAATTTGCAGTCAGTGTGTTTGGTATAACCACAAGAGTGCTCCTGCTGTCATAGAAAATTGCTCCCCAGACCATGACTCCAGGTGTAGGTCCAGTGTGTCTAGGCCGCAGACAGTTTGGTTGCAGGCGTTCCCCTGGCCTCCTTCTGACCAACACTCGGCCATCACTGGCACCAAGGCAGAACCTGCTTTCATCAGAAAACACAACAGATCTCCACTCCGTCCTCCAATGAGCTCTGGCTTGACACCACTGGAGTCGCAAACGGCGATGGCTTGTAGTCAGTGGAATGCACGCTACAGGGCTGGAGACATGGTCTAGGGAGCAATTTCCTATGACAGCAGGAGCACTCTTGTGGTTATACCAAACACACTGACTGCAAATTTGTACGTCAGTCTGGTAATTCAACCTGTAGTGCTGCCATTCATGAACAGCATTCAAGGGGGAGTTTTTCAACAGGATAACGCTCGCCCTCATACCGCTGTTGTCTCGCAACGTGCTCTACAGAGTGTCGACATGTTACCTTGGCCTGCGAGATCACCAGATCTGTCTCCAATTGAACACGTATGGGATATCATTGGACGACAACTCCAGCATCATCCACAGCCAGCACTGACCGTCCCAGTATTGACAGCACAAGTACAACAAGCATGGAACTCCATACCACAAAGTGACATTCGAAACCTGTATGACACAATGCATTCACGTTTGCAGGCTTGCATTCAAAATTCTGGAGGTTACACCGGCTATTAATTTAACAGTATTTCACATTTGAAATGCATTTTCTTGAGCTTAAATTAACCTGTGATCTTGAAAATTTAATCAATTAAACATGTTAACTTGACAAATGCATTGTCCAAATTTCATTACTCTACAATAATTTTTTCTTGGTGTTGGGATTTTTTTTTCCGTCTGTGTAGTTGAAGAAAAACTAAGAGATTATCTTATTGGCAATTTCTTTCATTCCTTCCAAGAATTAGTATTACATAAAAATATCTAATATGCCTTTTGTAAAATTTATTTGTAAATATTAATGTTTGATTATTGTTTTGTATTTTCGTTTCTGTGCAACCTATAATACTTTTCACTATGATAATTATTCATCTTGTAAAGTTATATATTAATCAGAAATCGTTCTACATCCAAGAGGACCTTTTTCTGTAAGGCCCGATGGAACAAGACAAATAAATAAAAAAAATAAACAAAAGTTATTTCAGAAAATTCTCCAACATTTGAGCGGTCCTTTCCTTCGTCTCGTTCCACTCTCTCCTCCGTCCAGTTATCCAGATTTTGATTTTCCATTTTACCCAAAATCACTTTAAAAAACCTCCTTGGCTGAATTCCTTTTCTTTTTCTTTTTTTATTTTTTTTATTTTATTTTTTAACTGCTTAACGTCTCTTAATAGCGAGGTCTTTAGAGACGGGAAAGGATGGGGGGCAAGGAACGGGAAGGAATTCGGCCATGGCCTTTTGAAGGAAGCATCCCGGAATTTGCCTGGAGTGATTTGGGGAACCATGGAAAACCCAAATCTGGATGTCCGGACGGGGATTCGAACCGCCGTGCTCCCGAATGCGATGCCAGAACGCTAGCCGTTACACCACCACTCTCCGTTCCTTCTCTTTCATTGTCTCCCATCCTCTACGGGCCTTAATGACTTCGACATCGACTAGACACAAAGCTCAAAGCAAAAAAAAATGTTAATGTTTCCTGCGTTTAATACAACTTTCTCGATCCATTATATGTCTTCATTAGATTATTTCTTTCTTTCTGTTATCCCTCTGTTTATTTTGCTCCTTACTAGATAACTTTATTTCTTTTCCCATATACTCTCCTTCTTTGTTTTTTCGTGTAATTGTTACTTGTATTTCCATTTCACTTTTTTCTAATAGAACTATTGTTTATATTGTGTCATGCCTGCTTCTGCACCATAGATCAATACAGGTCTCGTTGTGGTTTCATGTTTTCTGACTTATATATATTCATATTATTATTATTATATCATTGCTGTGATAGCTCCATTGCTCTCCGTATCTTTCTGTCTTTATCTGAACGTAGCTGTTCTGTAAGTCATCCTGTATCAGGATCCTTCTTTTTCTACTGTACTACATCATCCCTTGCAACAGTTCTTTAAGTAAACATTTTCTTTTCGTGATCTTTACTTCTGCTACCTTCATACGCTCTTATCATTAGGTTTACCACTTCATCCCAAACACAATCTATACATGTTGGTGATTTTTTCGTCCCAAGTCCTTAGTTGCTATGATAACTGTTTTGTGGGTTGTTTCTGACTTGCAACTAAACAAGTGCTTTTGATGGCATACGCGTTTCGCCTTTATTCAAGGCATCTTCAGTGCCCTAGATAAACATATATGTGTGTATAAATGATGTTTATCTAGGGCACTGAAGATACCTTGAATAAAGGCGAAACGCGTATGCCATCAAAAGCATTTGTTTAGTTGCAAAGTCAGAAACAACCCACAAAACAATCTATACACTTGACTTATTCTATTATACTTCATCTCGTACACATCTCCAGAGCTACCATTCCTAGTTAATAATTTCATTGCTTCTTACAAATCATAAACTCTACCACTGATTGTATTTAATTGAGTATAAGCTTCACTTTCACTTCATTAAACCAGAGAATGTATTACTTACTTAAAGTCGTATTCAGTTTCGAACTCCAAGATAAAAATTCAAAGAAGAGTCAGGTACGCAAGTAGAAAAGTAAAGGTTGATTATGATTATAAGCTGAGAAAGGAATGCAGGGTTGAAATGTAAATACTTTGACATAACACTTGATAACAAACTCAACTGGGCAGGACACATTGGACAGGTGGTTGCAAAAGGATACAAAATCCTTAATATACAGGAGAGGGTGACGAGGGAATGTACCAGAGAACTAAGGACATTGGGTTACAAAACTTTGGTCAGGTCATTGTACCAATATGGTGGTGTAGTATGGGACCCACATTTTGGTTATCAAGCACTGAGGGTGGTGGGTGAACGGTAATGCTCTGGCCTCGCTTTCTTTTTTTCTTATGGATTTTCGACTCGTCAACGTCTGGGTCATTAGGGGCGGGAAAGGACTGGGGACTTGGAACTGGAAGGAATTCGGCCATGGCCTTTTGAAGGAAGCATCCAGGCATTCACCTGGAATGATTTTCGGAAACCACGGATAACCAAAATCTGGATGCCCGGACGGGGATTCGAACCAACATGCTCCCGAATGTGTGACCGCTCACTCACCACGCTCGGGGCTTCGCTTTCTGGAGGATTCCTGTCTGGTCTCATCAGATTTGGGTTTTCCATGGTTTTCCCAGATCACTCCAGGCGAAAGCCAGAATGATTCCTTCAAAAGGCCATGGCCGAATTCCTTCCAGTTCCTTGCCTCAATTCCTTTCCTGCCTCTGATGACATCGACGTCGACAATGCGTATAGCCAAAAACAAAACAAAAAACACAGTAGCAGGTATCAAATACAGGAGTTGGAGGGGGTGTAAAAATAAGTGGTGCAACATTTGTCTCTGAATTTTGTTACATAACACAGTCGGTAACTAATAAAGTAAAAAACCAGGGATGGTATTCACTGGAAGACAGGAGGGGGGTGAAGAGAGTGGATGTTGTGTTCAAGGTGCATGCTGGTGATGAAATGTGAAAAGAGTTAGGTGAGGTGCATCGAATGGAAAAGATGACATCAAAGTGACAGTTGATTTGGGGATATGAGAGTGGAATAATTTTCTTTCGTAGATAATGAAGTCAGAGTTTGAAAATAATGACCAAGGTAAATGGTGAATAATTTAAAATTAATATTCGCAGAGGGGAAAAGTACGCGGGAACAAGAAAGGGAGAAATTGTGTGTAGGGAAATGGCCATCGCAATGAAGTAAATCAAAGATCTTAGATTGGACACTGGGTTATTCTCTGATGACAGGATAGAGAAGGGTTTACAATTTAATTTTTTCTCTGGTAGCAAAGTCCCTATCAGCTGGGCTGGGCCCTGCGAACACCTGCTCCATTACAGTTCCACAGGCGGCATTAATCATCTCTGGTTTCACGGCCACAGCTGCTGGTCGGCTGAAATCCTATTTCTTAGGGAGCGTCCATAAACCACGTAGCTCCATTTGGCCTCCTGTGACCTCTCCACCCCCACCCCTCCCCACGTAGCTTTTTTCGCTTTTGATTCCAGAAACATTTTGTACTGTTTCTCTTGTCAGACTATTGTATATTACATACGGAGATAATTAAATGATGGAAATAAATATTCACATGCTGTTGTGTGTTCTGTACCTCATTTTAACTGTGAAAAATGTTATGAATGGAAAGCTATGTGGCCTGGCTCGGAAACGCACCTAGTGGAGCATAGCCTTCCAGCCAACCACCCTTCTCTCCCCCCCCCCCTAGCCCGAGCCACGTAGTTTATGCATGATCCCTTATCAAAAATTTGTACAGCAAATATAATGCCCTTGAGGTGATAATGTTCTTAAGACATAATTTCCTACCTTGTGCGTAGGCTGTTACTGCGGATGTTTTGCCACTCCATGTGAACTATGTTGGGAATTTGAATTAGGGCGGTTACCCGCGGCCTTCCACACTGTGTGTATATATGTGTTATTGCAGGTGAGGGTAACTGTGACAGTGTGTGTGACAGCACTGGGAGCATTCTTGCCAACTTTTAATATATTCGCGACCGGACATTAGCTGCGGTGGCATCATGGGAAAGGGGTGTAGGGTATGTTATAGTTACTTACTTTACGCCTCGTCGACGTCGTGGTCATCAGAGGCGGGATCGGATTGGGGACAAGGAACGGGAAGGAATTCGGTCATGGCCTTTTGAAGGAAGCATCCCGGCATTCGCCTGGAGTGATTTGGGGAAACCGTGGAAAACCCAAATCTGGATGCCCGGACAGGGATTCAAACCGCCGTCCTCCCGGAGGTATGTTATAAAAGAAACCGTGTTTCACTGCCCTTATGCGATCAAATTTCGCACTAAAAGGAATTTTCAAATATGCCGTGCAATCGTTTTCCTTACGCAGCTAAATTTTAAACGCGTCATTTGACAACAACTCGTCTCTGAAGCTGCAATAATGTTTATCTATTTTCTTTGGTAACTCACTCATCATGTATTCGTAACGTACAAATTAATAACACTACTCATTCTTTAGTTCTCCGCGAACAAAACTAGTACGACGTTCCGTCTTCGACGTGGTGCAGGTAACTGAAACAATAATCCAATTGCTTCACGATAATCGAATATGTAACAGTCGTAAGCGTTTAACTTTCAACACGGAGCGAAACAGTTGAATTACGTTCAGCGAATAAGAGAGCGTGCATAAACTACGTGGCTCCGTCCAAGGGGGGGGGGGGGAGGGGTTGGCTGTAAGGCTACGCTGAGCTACGTGGGGGGATGGGGGGGGGGGTTCCGAGCCAGGCCACGTAGTTTTCCTCTCATAACATTTTTTACAGTTAAATGAGGAACAGAACACACAACAGCATGTGGATATTTATTTCCCTCAGTTAATTATCTCCGTATGTAAGTTACAATAGTCTGACAAGAGAAAACAGTACAAAATGTCTTCTGGAATCAAAAGGATAAAAGCTACGTGCTTATTGGTGGGGGGAGGGGGGGGGGGTAGAGGCGAAAGTCACGTATGGCTACGTGGGGGGGGGGGGGTTCACAAGAGGCCAAAATAAGGCTACGTGGTTAATGCACGCTCCCTAAGGAGCAAGATGCGGCGACCTTGTTTATTTCTACACATCTGAGAAACCATGAAAATTTCTTAATAACCGGACATTTAGTGTCCGGTCGCATGTAGTGAACCGGACACGGAAAAATCGCGATAGAACCGGATAGTCCGGCCGAAAACCGGACGGTTGGCAACCCTGATTGAGAGTTGATTAAGAGAGATGGTTAAAACCGGTGCCAGCCCATTGTGGCCTGCTCTTTCGAAAGACACCATGGTCCGCTAGGCTTGAAGTCCCCATCCGATGGACGAGTCACCGTCAACAATACGCACTGGGAAGAGGTTTGGGTTTAACCCAGAACTTTCACAGGAAACGAAGTGGAATCATCAACACAAGGAGCAGAGATTTACAGACACTTCAGTGATGGAAGAAGGATTTACACAAGTGGTAGAACGGGGCGTCCAATAATTACGTGAGGTGAAATGGGGGGGGGGGGAGAGAGTACGGCGAAATCTTACGAAACCTCACCAAGGGGAAAGGGGGGGGATGGGTCAACGGAAATCTCACCTGAGGTTTCGAAATTCTTGAAGGATGGTAGAGCTAAAAAAATTTTTTATAAACGACGCGAAGGTCGACTTTAGGAGATAGGGCAGGAGGGAGGGTATATGGTTAAAAACGACGCGGAAACCGACATTTGGGGGCGGGGGGGTTAAAATCTCACGTCATTTTTTAGGGGGAGGTCCAACAAGATCTCACGAAATCTCAGCATAGAGAAAGGGGGGGGGTTTCTGAAATTCCGGAAAAACACCTCACGTAATTAATGGACGCCCCCAACAAAAAACTATATTCTGGATGTTTTCTTAACAATTACGTGGGGTCTCACGGGATGGGTCGAATAAGTGATCAAGTATCCACAGTTACAAGAACAAATTATCTATATATATAAAGATGAATGTATGTATGTTTGTTTGTTTGTATGTATGTTTGTTTGTTCTTCATACAAATCCACAGTTTTCATCCGATCTCGATGAAACTTTGCACACTTATCCTTTGAAACAAGGAGGAAAATTACTGTCTACATTTGGTTGAAAAGTTATCTGTATAAATAATACATGTTGTCTTATAATTACGAAATATTACTGAACGGTGATAGACAGACACGATGGATATGGAGGTCTCTGTACTGTTCTTCCGTGTAGCGGTCAGCTAGCTCAGTGGTTCGCCGGCCCTGGTAGCGTAGTAGCTAGCGAGCTTGCCTCACGTTACCAGGTTCGCCGGTTCGAGTCAGGCCAAGGGCATGGGCATGGGTGTTGTGTCAGTCCTGTGTTGTCCCGACTGAAAAACGATAATATAGTACAGACAAATTCGTATAAAAACCAAAGATCAACTTACAGATGGCTAAGATGAGGAAAAAAAAAAGAAAGCCATCAAAAAAAAAAAAAAAAAAAAAAAAAAAAAAAAAAAAAAGTGGTTAAAGCGCTTGCTTACTAATGTTTGGGTCGTGGTCTCGGGTTCAAATCCCCGTGGAAACTAAGATTTTTAAAAATTGTTTTTGATCGTAAGAGTCACGCCTGGGCCGTCGGTTATTCGGATTGAATGTTAAACTGTAGATATCACAAAGTTAGGGATGCAATGAGAGGCAATTCGTAGGTAGTCTTGCAATGCTGTAGATGTACACTTTTTTACGTTATAATAATCCATCAGGGGTGATTTGTAGTCAGTGTGTGTGATCTGCAACGGAATTTGACGAGAAAATCTGTAGGTAGAGGACAGGACCTTTTTTTTATCTTTAACAGTTGTAGTCACGAAATTTTGAGAACTTATCGAATAATGACGGAGAGACGGATGTGTGTGTTAGTCTGTAATGTTAGGTCGCTTGCTCAAGCTATGCTTCTCGCGCATTATGTTAGTGTATAATTTGTTAATAAATTTCGTTTATAGAAAAATCGTATTATTTAGTATAGATGTCAATTTTCTCTGTCCTATTACTTTATGTCTACTTGAATGTTTCTGGCACCAATTTATTTTGCCTTCTTTTTTGACATGCCTTGCGAGCGTAAACTGGCCTAAGTTGTAGCTCTAGCAGAGCAGCTTAAGTTATTAGAACTGAAGAATCGGATGCTCATGCTGAAGAAAGAAGAAAAGTCCAAGTTGAAATAAAGCTGCCCTTAGTTAACACCCCCCACATTCGTTTATTTTTCTGTTTTTAAATGTGTTGGGAATTGATTCTCTTCAAGAGAGAGGTTCGATGGTAGAATGATGTAGTGATGGGTTTCCGCTCATATTATGCCGACTCGGTGTTGTTTGCGACCAATCCTTCGCTACCAACAACTTTTTATAATCAATTCTGGCAAAGAAATTGTTAATCCACGCGTACGAAGTCGCGGGTATCAGCTAGTTATTTAATAATAATGATGATGATAATAACAAACACTAGCGCAGCTGTTGTAGGATTTTTTTTTAACATGTTTGCAGTTAATAAATTTTGTAAAAACGGGTGTATGTGAATGTTATTGCAATTACGTGTATAATTTATAAGTATTATAACGCAGTTACAATTACATTTCTGTAATGAGAAACTAGAGAATATTTTATCAAATTTCAATCAGTAACATCGCCATTTTTTACCAAATAATAAATTATTAGTTTAACAAGCAACTGCATAAGGAATGGCTTACAACAATTACTAACCCTCATTTACTTCTCTATTTCAGCTTTTCCCTTTATTACGTGCGCTATCTTTGTGGTTATTTGTCGGCTCTAGATATATTATTAATTTTAATTATGATCTAGCTAATTCCCATAGTCATCTAATTACCACTTTTTACAATATTTTTTTCACCTGTTTTGTATACTATTATATCATCTGCAAGAAATCTAAATTCTGACCGTAACACTTCAACACAGCATTCATTAGAATAATGAATAGCAACGGTCCCAATAAACTGCCCAGTGGCTCTCCCATATTTACTTCCACCTCCTTTGATAATGTATTTCCTACTCCTACACTTTGCTTCCTGGCTTTTAAGAATTCCTCTACCCAGCAAGTAACTTTTTCATCCAATCTAATAGATTTCAGTTTATTTAAAAACATTTTATGGCTTTATTTTCTCTGGTATGTACTAATAAGACGGTCTGCCAGGACTTCACATGAATGAAGTGTGCTGTGAGGGGGGTCATTACTATTGCTGTAAGTTTTAATATCAATTTGATTATTGATTTTAAATTATGAAATTAATTTTCAGGTAACAAGGATCCTGATTGCTGTTGACGACAGACATAAAATGCTTAATTTATTGTTCGCCTATGGCTTGTACAAAGCCGGATACAATTAACGTTACGTTTGACATTATGTGTACCTGCAAGCAAAAGCAATATCCGGCTTTACAATCTTCCTGAAGATAGCAAACATAAACTGAATATTAAATACTTCATTTTAAAATTAAGAACATGATAACATCGTGGCCACAAGCCAACAATTGAATTTTACATGAATGGTGGATAAAATCCCTTGGGCGCCGAATTGAATTAGAAAAAGATGAACATTATTAAGGCTCAAACTGAACTTGCAAGGAGCTTTAAAGTTCATGAGGTCATTTGCCAGCTAGCTTGGAAATGGAATCGAGCAGAGATCCTGTCTCATGGGTCGATTACGGATCCTTCATAGTTTTTCCAAACCATGAAACAATGATGGGCGATGGAACACATTACCAAAAAACACCCGCATCAGCAGTGGCGGCGTGCGGCGTTGGTCTTTAAGTTGTCCCACCAGTGAATTGGACTGCATAAATCGACCAGCCTGTGATCGAAGCCAGAGCCCGCCAGTACAGTGCCACTCCACACTGTGAAGTGTCTCGACTCGACGACCGCTGACCACACAGTCACCAAGTATATCCGCTTCTCCTTCCCTCTTCCGAAACTCCTTCTCGAAGTTTCGATACATGGAAAAGAAACCACGAATTAACATCTGTAGACCACGTATATGATACGGCATTGGTTGTTAACTTCTTCCCAAAACCACGTGAGGCTCGAAGTCAATCTTATTCGCCCTGGCCTCCCGTGCGTCGCCCACCCCTTCCGCCGCACGGGTATCCCTGCGCGGGGCTCAACGCACTGACCTTGACAGCTAACGGTGCCTATCCACTCTGGGCGCGCGAACAATAGCTCGCGTCAGCCCACGCGTTCTGGATATTTCCACCGGATATACCGTTGTCAGCTTCAAAATTTCTCCTGCTCTTCCAACTAGCAACCTCTTTATTCAGTTATATTATTAACAAATTAAGGCAGCCTGGGATATCAATTACGTTGATCTGATAATTAATTTACAAAATATTCACAAATATTAAATTAATCTGATTATATATAAAAAAATACGATATTTAAATATTTGTAGTACGCCACAATCCTGCGTGCTACAAAAGTAAAGGTCAGTATTAAGGCCAGTAAAGATTCCAGCAGAAATCGGGATTCGAACCATGGACATTCCAGTCAAGCACATCAACCATCCGATCCACCGTCAACGTCGAGGTCATGAGAGGTGGGAAAGGATTGGGGGCAAGAAACGGCAAGGAATTCGACTTGGCCTTCGAATGAACCATCCCGACATTCACCTGTAGAGACTATGAAAAATTTAAATCCCGACCGGGATTCGAACCAGATTCCTCTCTAATGCGAGGCCAGAGCGTGACTGGTCACCCGCTACGATTGGTTTGATATTGTATACAGTATGGAATGAAGAAACCACTATAATTACGGCAAGCCAATGGGCTCATCCGTGTAGACTAAATTCTGAGCTTCCGACTTGGGTTGCTTCCTTCCGCTGTGGTTGCGAGTTTCGGTATCTCTGTAGGATTTCCTTTCAAACCTGATAAAAATATTACACCATCAAAGATTGCGAGCCGGATGTTGTAGTTTTATATCCGACCATCGGAGAGTATAAATAAAATTTAATTTGAAAGAAAAGCAATGAACTGATCTTACTAAACGAAAGATTATGAAAATATTATAAGAGCACAACTAATAGATACCAGGTTGCACTTGTAGATACGACATATTATTTTTGACCGTGCAGACAAGAAGAAAAAGAAACTTTGCGTGGCATATAGCACGTACGACTACGTGAAAATAAAAACGTAGGACACTTAGTATCCGAGATAGTCGACAGATTTGTGGGGTTTAATTGTAAAAATATATAAATGTCCTGCGCTGAGTTACCTGGCTTATTTGAAAAGTTCTTAAAACTCAAATCCAAAAGAAAATCTACCAATATACACTTACAAATATAAGTTAAATTCGTACAAAATTTCGGCAACGATCTTTAATGTGCAGGTCTTTTTGTAGATTAAATTAATTGTTATGTTCAGCATTGTGGTAACAAATGATTTTAAAAAAAATATTCTTCCGATGACATGACTCATTTTATCATAAAAACCGTATCTTTTATATGTACAGAGTAACGCTATCTCAATACTGAAACCAACGATATGTTTGAATCTCAGAGTTAATACCACAGATAGTCATTATCACCCATAGCAACGATTATGTTCACACGACAATGTTGAGCTGCGAAATTAAATCTTGGTCGAAAATGAAGAAACGATAAGTATAATGTTATCACAGATCATGTTCAAAAACTGCACTCTTCTTCTTTCTATCATGTTATCATTAAAATAAATAATGAACAAAAATTAAATAAAAATTCGCGTTATGCAGTTGTAATTGCACAAACAATTTGCCGTCAGAAATAAGATGCATCGCAGTAACAATAAAAATAATAATAGTAAATAATGATATAAAATCTCCTCGCATAAGAAGGAATTTGATTAAAGTTATCCAACCTAAAGTTAAACAGCCTAAAATAATATTATTTTTGCTTGTCTTCATATCGGGATTTTGTGAATGTATTAATGCTCGCGTGGTAGAATAATGTTAGTCCAGGATATAATTATGTTAATATTCAGTTTGAACCAGAATGACAGCACAGGGCCTAAGCATTTTATTATTTATTTTTAATTTATGTTGCTTTCATGAGCTCCTTGTTCCCAATGCTATTACTTCTTGAGTGTGAAAAGTAGTGCCTCAGTTTGGCGGTAAATTAATCGGTCAATTATAGTGGTTTCTAATAAAATCTATACGGCAATGCAATGCGAAAATTAATATTTTTGTCTCTCGATTGGTTTGATGCAATTCTCCACCTCTTCCTATCTTGCACTAACCTCTTCATCTCAACATATCCATTATAATCCACGTCCTCAACTGTCTGCTTCGTATATTCTATTCTTTGTTTACTTCTATAGTTCTTACCTTCGACTAACAAATTATCCAATTCTTAATGTACTGAAATTTGACCCATCATTCTTTCACATATTTCTGTAAGACTCAACCAGAAACTTCCTTCCTCACTTATCATTTCCAAAACACGCTCATTTCGTACTTTATCTGTCACTTAATTTTCAGCATCCTTCTTTAGCACCACATTTCAAATGCTTCAATTTTCCTTCTTTCTGGTATTCCTGAAGTCCACGCTTCGCTACCATAAAGTAGTGTGCTTCACACATAGAGTTTTATATTTTTTTAGACCTAGATCAATAATAAAAACTAAAAGATTAAAAGATTTCTCTTTTTCAAGAAAGCTGTTTGCTAGTGCTGTTCAGCTTTAAATATGATTCCTGGTTCGACCATCAGTTGTAATTTTGTTTCCTGAGTGCGCCAACAGAATTCAATTACTCTCATATTGCATCAGATCCTATTTCGATATTTACATTGCATTACATTAATGGCGCATGTAATTAATTTGAATGTTGTCGCAATTTATAGAACTGTCGCAAAGTTTTCAGTTATGTCAGATGCTCGTAACTTCAGTTCAGAATAGGAAGGGGGTAACACCTGTGTCAAATCAGACGAAAGAGCAGAACACCGCATAGGAAGGCAGAAATATTTTTCTCGAGTAAGACAGCGTACAAAATTCTGACTGTCTGTAACAGATACGGCAGCGAGAGGCTGCGACATTAAAAAACTGTGGTGTGTTTTTGTGACCGCCTCCCCCTGTGCAAAACACGCCACCCCGTCGGCTGCCGCTATTGGCTGGCGGGGCGTGACGTATGAGGCGTCGCTCGGGGCGGGGGTTGTGCGAGTCTACCGGTTTCAGTTTGCAGTTGGCAGTCAGAGGAGAAAGCTCGTTCAGCCATGGCACCAGAGATAGTGTTCCCCGTCAAGTACAAGCTCGCCTCCAGCGACAACTTCGACACCTTCATGAAGGCTCTCGGTAAGAAGCTACACCTCCTTAATTAACATCTGCTCTGTGGTTGGGATAGTGCGCTGCTTCGAACTTCGAAGTAGCATTCACTCACTGAGCCAGAGGGGAAATTGCTACAGCAAAATAAATTTTAATGAATGATAAAAGAAACTGGGTACAGAAATTTGGTGGTTTCATAACAACTTAGTTTGGAATATGTGCTATGTACGACTACTGTCAATTTGGGATCAAATTTACATCGTGATACATTGAATGTATTATTGCGCGAGCGTTGTCCAGTCTCAGTTCGTATTGAAAGTGTGTGATAATTTATGTTTCGCTAGCTAAGAATCACGTGCAGACAATGTTATTATTACCCGAAATGTAATTCTCGATGGATTTCATGTGTGTAGATCTGTCTGAATAGTTTGATTTTGAAGCGGCAATATTAGAGGAGATTGTGGTTAGGTTGAAATGAGCCTTTCTTGTTATAACAAAAGACACAAGCAGTTTAGTTATTATTAGTAATTTCACGAGCTTCATGTTAGTGGCACGACGTTTACCGCAATGTAAAGTTCGTTATAGTTAACCATAAAATTCACAGTTTACGTTTCTTGAAAGTCTGTAAATTTAGTGATGTTCATGAATTACTAAACAGCGTGGCTTATGAAACTATTATTTACTTATATCAGTCTTAATAATGTTTGCGGTGGTTAACTAATTAATAATTCCAAAGGGTCAAATTTATATCGCGATACTTGACGTCAATAACATGCAATACCTTGGATATACATATTATGCATGAGTGATTGAAGCTATGAATTTCTAGCGACGCAGTTTGTGATTCGGTTGAAATGCAGCCTGGACCAGGATATCAACTGAGACATCTTGTTACAGCCTGACATATGAGGAATTGCATTTTTTATTAGTTATTTAAGGTGCTTTCATGAGCGCCCTGTTAGTGACGACATGCATCGTGATGTAAACTACTGTCATTTCAAAAGGATGAAACCGATGATCCACCATCGGGAAAGATATTGATCATATAAATAATTATGTAATGATGAGGACAGTAAAGATGAGAGATTAGCATAATTTAAAATCTTATCTCCTGAAATTCCAAACTCATTCGCGGAGATGATCTTGATGTTCTGTTTGCACATATTAAACAGATTTAATTATTTACGATTAAGCACTACGTTTCTAAAATGTGTTTGTTACAACTCAAATTAATGACTGTTTTGGCTTATTGTTGAACTTACGAAACAATTTATTGCCATTTACAGCATTGCTATGCAGCGATATGGTTTAAGGGCAGAGATATTAATTATGCGCTGATTTGTACATTAATTCTCAAAAGTTTTGGCAGAGTAATACTGCCTATTATATGTATTTTGCTGGCCATTAAAATCACTTCCATTTGTTTTTTTTTTTATGTAAATTTTATAGTTATGTTGTTGTTCCTATAGGTAGCATACCAAGATTTTTTTTTATTGCGTGATGTTATCGCATTCCTTTCTTAAAGCATAATGTGAAATGTTCGTAAATTTTAAAAGCGGTTGACTCTTTTCACACAATTTGCTGCAAGTTTTCTGTTATTAAATTTATCACGTTCTGTTTATTGTAGGCCTAAATACAACTGTTTGCTGGTTGGATGGCAATTTATGCATATCAATTATTATATACCCATTTCCTAGTTCTATTCTGATATTTCTGACAGATTAAGTTGTTAATTACTTATTTGGGCCATATTTTGAGGTACATTAAGCACCCTTTCACACTGGTCAAGTTTGGTGCTTAGAATTCAGAAATTGCTAATCTCAATTATACATTACAAGTTTGTCTGTTGCGCTTAATCTGTCGGAAATGTAGTGATTAGTTCTTAGTTCCTATTGTTCTGTCTTAATTGAGTCTAGACCCTAAATTTTGGCTTTCTTATCAACTCCGTGGTGATAAAGCCATGAAATAACTTACTAGTGGACGTAGCGGATAAAAAGAGCTGAAGCGTTACATGAAAAAAGTTTTTATTTGTTAGACACAGAATTAAAAGAAACTGGCTGCTGAATTGCGAAATCGTGGCTGAAATTACAAGCGAAAACAAACATTTTGCTTAAGATTCGGATTTCTCAAATTAAGATAGGCAGACAATTATTCGTTAATGTTCAAATGCCATTCTTAAAAATCGGTTCTCCATATAAATAGAACCAGATTTTTCTTTTTGGTTTCATAGGTAGATGACATTTTTTCCTGGTAGAAAATAAGGTGGTTGGTGGAAAGCTACGGAAAGAAAATCGCGGTGTTTCCTACAGTTTTTTTGCGAAGCCATGGTGGACAAAATATAAATGGCACTATGACAGTATCGGGCTTCAAACCCCGATCCTGCGGTATACAGTTCTGTGTGCTATCGGTCATTCAAACACATTTCCTATACTGTTGTGTTTCATTACTATTATTCCCACTGTGTACCAGTCTCGATAAATCAATTTGTTGTCGATATATTGCATTACAGTTAGGTGTTGTGCTCAAGTACCTCAGCGATTCTAGTCGTTAGGTCAGAGAACCTCTTTTCATCTTTCTCCGGTTTCGTCCCACTCAATTGCTTTGCCCTTGCGGAGATAAAGGCTGACCTAGAACTCTTTATCTTGTCGCCTGGGCGGTTTGGTGTGTGGAAAGTAGCGGTCATTTGCAGTATTAAGAACATTGATCTCTTATTAGCAGTATATCCGTATTAATATGTCTTGTGTGCTTGCCATTTTAAACGCTACTATCTATTGCAGACGAAACAGCTGATGGGCGCTATGAATCCCATCCATTCTTTGATGTCATCTGGCTGTGTTTTGTTTGTACTTCGAATTCCGTCTCGGCAACCATTTTCCCTTGTAACATCAACTGTAGCAGATGGTGTTCAATTGCAGGATATGACGTGCCTACTGCATTTTACGATATTTGATAACAGTAATAAATTCTTTATCTGTTTTGGCTTTTTTCATTACTTCGCCTCGCCGTTTGTCATGTTTAGATTGCAATATATTCTCAGCAATCTTTGTCGATCCGCGTTTAAAACGCTTCTTGCCGCTTTAGTGATGGAACCTTCAGTCTTTGGGGTGCCAGGGGGTTTGAAACCGAGTGTGGTGGGTGAGCGGTAACGTTAGCGCCTCGCATTCGGGAGGACGCGGGTTCGAATCCCGGTCCGATAATTTAGATTTAGGTTTCCCGAAATAACTCCAGGCAAATGCCGTTATGGTTCCTTCAAAAGGCCATGGCCAATTCTCTTCCTGTGTTCAACTCCCTTCCTTTCCCTCTAATGACTTCGACTTGGACGAGGCGTAAAGCCGTTAGCAAAAAATAGTCGTTAGTTATTAACGTGGGATTGACCGCCCATACACACACACATTTGTGCGCGAGTAAGCTGGCTGAAGATATTCTCGCGACGATCCTGTACTTGTGGGAGCACATACACAGGGACATCAATTTCACACATTCGTCTGTCAGCTGGCTCGCCGCTCTCAAATTGTTGTGTTTATGGTCGTGGTCTACGGATTTATCCGTCATGATTTCCTGGCTCGCGACTCACTGGGAATTCTAAAACATCGCGAGCCAAGTGTAGTGAGGTTATGTTAAACAATACTGAACTGAAACAGGTTTTTAAGTTCTACACAGAAATGTATTTATTCGTACACCAGCTTATATTAGAGCTGTAAAAAAGAAAAAGAAACGGTCAGTATGACAAAAAAAGTGGTTGCAGGAAGATTATAAACTCGATCATAAACTGCTACTTGTACCATTTGAAAAGCATCTTCTTCAATTTCTTGAGTATTACATAAATGCACAGATACATCTTCCTGTGCATTCCCTTCATATCCTTCATCTTCCCCTTCATAATTTCGGCTTCCTGTATTGCTGATACTGTCCATTGGTACCCGTTGATCTCTCATAAACAGTAGTAAGTCGTAGTAATACCGTACATTAGTTTTGTAGATTTCGTCTCCGCCTATTCCACTTCTTGCTGAGTTTTCAATTTTTATATATTTCTTGCGAAAGGCACTCCGCAAATAGTGGATTTTCTTTTTTATTAATGCACTATATCCTAATTTTTTTTTTAAATTCTATTCGCGTACTCTCTTGGTCTCACCTTCCACAATGCAGTATGTTGCTGATATGTCGCAATGAAATCAGCTACGAATTTTCTGCTCATCTTTTTTCGACTTGTCAGCAAGCCTTGTCCGCTGCGAGTAAATTGTTCGGAGAGATATCTGTGTGTATGGTTACCGTCGCGCATGCTCGCCACGTACAAATATGTAACAATTGTTATTGGCTTGTGATGCGGCTAGTCGTTAGACAATTAACACACACATTTTATCTTCTATATGCATCGCCACGGAATTGCTGGCGCACAAATGTGTGTGTGTGTATGCCTAGCTATTGGCTGCTAGATGCGCCAGTTCTCATAAACTCATTTGCATGGAAATTAAATTTATTCTCTAGGAGCGATTAATTGCAAACACTTTTCAAGGCTTGGCCTTCGATAATTACGGCAACGCTACAAGTCGTGTGATTTCGTCGTTGAAGGCTAACCATAGGACATTCCGCAAGGACTTCTTTTCTTAATTTATTTTTATAAACGCTCTTTGAGACAACGTTAACAGTAATTTGAGATGTTCTCTGATGATGCAATTAGGGAGCGTGCACAAATTACTTGGCTCGGATCAGGGGGGGGGGGGGGGGGTTGCCTGGAAGGCTACGTGGAGGGAGAAAGAGGGGGGGGGGTTCCGAGTTAGGCCACGTAGCTTTCCTTTCATAACATTTTTCATAGTTAAGATGAAGAACAGAACTCACAAAAGCATGTGAATATTTATTTAAGTCATTTAATTATCTCCGCATGTAATTTACAATAGTCTGACAAGAGAAAACAGTGCAAAATGTTTTCTGGAATCAAAAGTGAAAAAAGCTACGTGTTACGTGGGGGGGAGGGGGGGTAGAGGCAAAAGCCACGTAGGGCTACGTGGGGGGAGGGGGGTTCACAGGATGCCAAAATGGAGCTACGTGGTTTATGCACGCTCCCTTATCTATGTGAAAGTAAGAGCTGTGCTGATTGTTTAGAAATTTCGATCGATCTGGACGTTATTTTAATCTAAATTATAAAAAGCGCAAGGTAATGTGCATAACCAATAATAATAATGGCATTCTACATCAGTTCAGCTTAACCTGTAGAACTATTGATGCTGTTGAATCTATGAAGTATTTGAGCGTAACAATACAAAGCGACATGAAGTGGAGCCGGCACATGAATTCTATATTAGGTAAATGCAGTTCTAGATAGCGACTCATTGTTCTAATTTTGAAGAACTATAAAGCTTAAACAAAGGACATACCTTATAGGACTATCGTGGATCGTTATTTGGAACACCGTTGTGCTGTATGGGAACCCTATTGATAAAGTACAGAGAAGGGCCGCTCGCTTTTGTGACCATTCGTTGTAGCGCATACAGTAGTTGAAATATGGGATTGTCTGACAGAGATGTGGTGCATTTTTCGAATGAATTTATTGGCAAACATGCCAACACTTAAGCGCCCCACACACTTACAGTTTATCTGAAGGCACTAAACTGTCAGTTTATAGTAGTTGGACACACACCTACAGTCGATATTAAGATCGTAGACTGCAGGTATTGCGTAACTGTCAGTGTGTGGATTGTTGAGATCGGGGCCTGAACTGCCAGCAGTCCACAGTTAACAATCTTTGAAGTTTACGATCTCAAGGCCAAAACTGACACACATTCGCAGTTGGCCTGCAGTCACCGCGCCTGATAGATACGTTTTTCTTTGCCTGATGACAGGCCACAGATCTTTCGCGTGGTTTAATCTGTTTTGGACTGTCAGGAAAATGGACAACAAACCGCAATCATTTCCTCATTTATTGAATTATATCGGCAATTTCCATGTTTGTGGAAGGTAAATGATGAGTCATGTGCAAATAAAAAAAAGACCCTGACGCTTCAGAACTGTCACAGTTTTTGATTTTTTTTTAAATGCAATAACTAACTGTGTATGGATTTGAGCGTATTCTGTCTATATTTTGGTTAAAGTTACATTTTCTATATATTTCTATCGTTTCCGTGGTTTATTATAATATAAAAAGTTACTGAACAATAAACAAAATAAAAATTATTCTTACCTGTATGTAAAAATCCTTGAGAGTCTGGTAAATAAATTTGCCAGTTTCTGGTATTATCATACCAAGTGCTAGTAATGAAATTCTCGAAGGAAACTTTAAATCTTCAAAACTCTGACCCGTAGCCAAAAATATCAAGGTGACTGTCAGTCTTTCTTCTGCAGTAATTGCTCGGCGCATTCGGGTGTCTGCCTTTGTGATGAATGAACTAACTAAACTTAACAGTTCATTGAAATTTTCGTCACTCATTCTTAAGTAATTAATTAAGTCATCCGTATGTGATTGTCGTAGTTCCCGCAACAATGTCATGTGGGATCGATTACTCCTTTCATGCAACCACTGTTTCATCCAAAACCTCTTCTTGCGTCCCGGTGTTGAAAATAATAACATATTATTCAAGATCGCAATCGCACAACGTTTTCTTCGTAATAAAATGCGACCCATTATGAACGTGAATTATGTTAATGAAACAGTGAATTTAAAACGAACAATTACACAGCGCGAGTTCATAGATTTCGAGTGACAGTCCGCTGGACTGAAGTTAAAAATCTTCAGTCCACTGGCCTGAAGTTCACGAACTCTAGTGAGTGGGCAGCACACAGTCCATGGCCTGTACAGACCACCGCCTACAGGCAGTTGTCGTTTATGTGTGTGGTGCTTTGAGATTTCAGCCTACAGTTCTTCGTCACAGGCATCGGCCTGCAGTTCGTCTGTAAGTGTGTGGGGCGCTTTACGTTCATTTACGATTGCGAAGAAATACTCCATCCCCCCCCCCTCCCCAAGATTTGTGGTCTCAATGACAGGAGAGATAAAAATCTGATCAATAAGGTGGCGTACAGATGGCTTTTTGTATTCCTTGTTTCCTCGTGTTATTAGGAATTAGAATTTAATTAAATTCAATTGCGATGGAGCACACACTCCAGTAGCAGTGTCCCTACATACCCATTTTTCTCTTTTCTTGTTACAGCCTACTTTTGCCTGGCCTTGACCGAGAGTGCTCTGACATGGCGACCTAATTATGCAGAGAAATAATACAAGTAATGAAATAACAAATACAAACAAACAGAAATGCAAAGTGTTGATTGTTGTGTGTCTGAAGAAATCAAAAACCAATATAAACACAAATGCGAAGCAGATTGGCCATTGTGATCAGGAACGACTATTGCCTACATTTGCCTGGACTGATTTTGAATAAACTGGGACTGATCCGAGGTAGTGAGCGGTAATGCTCGGGTATTCCCCCGTCCTGGCATCCTGACATCGGCGGTTTTCCGGAATCACTCCAGGCAAATGCGTGAGTGGTTCCTTCAAACAGTCATGGCTGAATTGCTTCCCGTTTATTGTCCTATGCCACCTGTCATGACCTCGACATCGCGTAAGGGGGTGTCCATTAATTACGTGAGATGAAATAGGGGGGGGGATACAGCGAAATCTCACCAAGGGGGAGGGGGATCAACAGAAAGCTCTCGTGAGGTTTTGAAATTCTTGTAGATTGGTAGAGCTAAAAAAAAAATGTCTACAAATGACACGAAAGTCGATTTTAGGGGGGTAAAACCGACTTTAGGGGGGTATAACCGCCCTTGGGAGCATGAGACCTTTTTTTCTCCAAAAAATAAAAGTCTCAAAAAGTTGCAAGGTCCATCATTCGTAGGGGGGGGGGGAGAATCGGGCCCGACCAAATCTTACCAGAGGGGGAGAGGGTTCCGGAATTCCGGAAAAACACCTCACGTAATTAATGGATTCCCCCTAATGGGAAAACCCTGTAGTACATCTACATAATATGTACTCCGCAATTCACAAATTTTTTGCCGGTAGAGGGTGATTTTCATCAAAATTAATCTCTACTCCACGCATTCCAAATAGCAGGAGGGAAGAACGAGTTCATATAAGCATCAGTACGGCGTCTTATTTCTCTAATCTTATCACTTCTGTCATTGCGGCCCAAGGGGGTTAGTGGAAGAAGTATTTCTCGACACTCGTAAATGAAAGTAGGTGTACGCATGTTTATCAATAAGTTCAATCGAAACTTATGTCCAAGGGCGTAGCCAGGATTTTGTTTAGGGGGGGGCAGGCAAGAGAAAACTGGTAATATGCATGATACAAAAACGTTTATTAATGTAATACATATGTATTCTATTAATTGAATAATTAATTAAACTTATTATATTTTAATTAATTATAATTTAATTAATTAGTATATATAATTACACTAATAATAATTTTCGAACTACTTCATCTGTAATTTTCTGTGTACACCAGTCATGCACAGACAGTACAGTTGATCTCTAGAATATTTCCATCTTATTTATATCTTTCTTAAGGTCTAGTTTTTTAAGATTTTCTGTTGTCTTACCCTTGTCCTTCCATAATTTATACCATAGTGCGACTTCATAATCAAACAATTTTAAGTTGTAACATTGGCAGAAACATCGTGACTTTTTTTTTTTTAATCAACCTATGACTGGGATGTAGCTAGAGACTGCAATCCAGTAATGCGGGATCCCGCATCATTTGGCAGTCTGGCGGATCCAGCACCTAATTAAGCGGATCCGCAATCCGTAAAATGGGGTGGAAACATATTTCAGTCTTCGTCGCCGTATCTACCCGAGTCCCTGTCGTCACTTCCCGGTCCGACTCGTTCTTTACCGGGTGTATCACCCCGTTTAACTGTATCCTTCAAGTTGAAATTTGACACACGTGTGGACCCGGGGTTCTGTTCACTTCAGAGAAACACATTTTAATATCAGCTTGCTTAGAATACGTGGATCGTGCACCACATAGAATTGCGTCAGTTTGGTTAATGAACGACTGACAAAGCTTTGGTGTTGCTGTTGAAACTGGAGTTATCGGGAAAAGATCTGACGGAACAAGAGTCATGGAAAATGTTCTGCCTTCGTACCAGCAATTGTACTTTTCACACAGCACAAATTTGGCAGTTGTCGACGTTTTATACCCCTCCCCCCCAAAAAAAAACACTGAAGGACATGAGAGCATAGAAAAAACTTTCACTCGGATATAGATCACAAAGACCTGGACGTCACAATTGAAGCACAAAGCGTGACCGTAGCACTGGATAATCCACAAACTGAGGTGATTCCCAGATATGATGATGTCAAAAAAGTATAGAAAGTTGTTAAGTTTTTCAAAAAGTTTTTTATTTATGACCATTTCAATCAAACCAACGAATGAGGAGGCAGAAAGGGCTTTCTCGGCTGCTGGCTTTTTCTGTAATTCTTTGCAAATAAAGTGATAATTTCAGCGCTTATTAGATAAACAGATTATTTTTCAAACTGACGTGATTTTCTGTGATACATGTAAATTGATCTAAAACTAAATACTTACAATAATTGACTATTTACTAAATAACCAGAGTAAAATTTAAAACAAAGCATGTAAAAGCGCAATGTATAATCCTAAAACACTACTCCAGAGAAGCTATCAAGGAATTTAAATAAGGTATGAAAATAGATCCCTTTCAAAAATCGTATAGAGATTGAGCAGGGTGATTGGAACGACGTTGTTGGACAGATACAATGCGCCAGACTTTCAAATCTGTTTCAATGGCAGCTGTAGTACTGGTAGATGTGTTTAAAATATTATAGCTCTCCGTGTCCGCGTCGCTGCGATTATCTTTTATGACAGACATTACTCCCACGTCGATCGTCTTTGATTGTGACGCAGTGGCAACATGTTCCAGTAATCCTAAGTATTCAATCCAACGCATATAATGAATTCTGACTTAGTAGCAGCGCACTATAACTGGTAAGCACCTTTCCTCCCCGCAACATTTTCTTCCCTAGAAACATTCGAAAGTCCTTTGACAATGTCTTCAAAATTCTTGTTAAAAATAGCAAAACACGTATATTTTTGAGACCAGTGGGTCTCGTATAAAGCTGAAATATTTGGCTCGTACTTTCTCTGTAAAAAGGTTTCTCGTAATTTTTTTTTTTTTTTGATGTACTCTATATTTCAAATAGTGTTCCGTATTTCTGTAATTTGATTTAAATTATTTACAACCATGTTGTCTGTGGCTTTCACAATGAAAATACAAGGATTTTTTTTTTATATTTCTCTTTAAAAAAATTTGAACCCCACCAATATCACCCGCCAATGTAGAATACCCTTCACATCCTTGGCTAACACAACTATCAGGCCCATGTCCTAAAAAACTGTCAATTTCTAATGCTATAATTTGTCATTTAAATCCATCAGTCCTACGAATCTGAGAGATTTTTGGTGGATTGTATTTTATCTTAGTCAGTAAAACTGTTTTTATGGAAAGTTATTCTTTCCCAGCTATATCACACGACTCATCTGCCAACACAATATAAGTATAAGCCTTCTTTGTGGCCTGCACAATTTCATTTTTAACGACCAAGCCGAACAGGGCAATAATTTCGTTTTGAATCTGTGGGGAGATATACATGACATTTTTCTTAAATTTTTCAATATGCTATTTCAAAACCAGAACACTTGAATCAATTCTTAGTTTCAGCAGGTATTCAAGAACACCCTGATGTTGCTCTTTACTTCTTAAAGGCAAGTTATTTTTATGGTGTAACACAGAAAATAATCGAAGATATTATAAAAGACACGATTTATCGATTCTCTTCTACTTCCCTCTGCTGAGCAGTATTCATCATTACAGCGACCGGTATTTTCTCCAAGATGTTCTTAACATCCTTAGCTGCTGATTAACGATAGTGTGATGAAGCATGTTTTTGCAATATTCATGGATATTTTTAAAGTGACAGAAAGTTCGAGTAACAAATTAATTAGACTATACTAGCAGATGCAAATTAGTGACTTTAGCATCTACAGAAAATTTATTTTCAGGAAGGTACCCAGCAGCGTTTTAGCATCTCTTTCCAACACCATTGAACTTATTCGTAAGACTGAAGTTAATATAAAGCTGGGCCTGTGGGCTGTAACACAGTATGTAGCAGTATAGGTACAACCACAGAATGAGAAACAACTTGACCGACTCAACTCATATCCGGACACCTAGGACAAATGTACTGTAAAGTCAAGAGTAATAAATATTTTGTCACAAATTAGCTCTTACACTATCGACTTTTTCACAGTCCCTTGATGGTAATAAAAATAAATAAAATACAAACGAATGCAGATAATTATAGATATTAAATAAAAGTCGTACTTTTTGTATGTACTGTATGTAGTACTATATTAAAAGTCATCGTTAGCCTTACGGAAAATACAAATTAATTGCTTTTAAGAACCGATTATTAGCGCGCTCTCTGGTGATATCACAGTATAAATGATCGGATACGTTGTGTGCGGGTCGAGTGAGCCTGCAATCTATCGGTATTTAATAGTAGTTAAGACGAGGATGTCTTTGTTCGAGTTAGCTCGCGCGGCACAGCGACGGTTTGTTGCCATGGATAACAAAAACGGTATTCTTTTAATACAATTGTACGGTGACAAAAATTTTTGTTTAATAGCAAATGTGCAGCCTAATCAGACTCAGATGGTATAACCTCCATCACTTCCACAACCGTCACTTGAAACCCCAATCAACGAATCTATAGAATCGCCAAATGACAGAATCAACATAATACTTTTTACCTATGTAAGGAGTAAGTTCTCGTTAAGAATGGCAACAGAAAATTGAATAGCATTTAAAAAAAAATTTGTATTACATGGGTGCTATTACCTTATTTTTGACATTTCTTTCAGAGCTTCGCATAGTGCGTCAGAAACATCTGAAACTGTTCAAGTAAATGACTGTTTTGACACTCGAAAAAGGTAATGCAGGCTAGTGCACAAGTCATCAATTGCTAGAAATCTTGAAGTCACAGCGATTATCAGTAACTGAAATGCCTCCCGAAATTGAGTGCACTGGCTCAATTAATGATTTTAGAAACTCTACCATTGTCAATCTCGTAAAATTTGTTTATTGTATCCTCGATGGCTTCATATCTGATGTCTTACATGAGTTTATCGCCATACTGTATTCAATTAAAATACAATTTCCATATCCACCAAATCATTCTTCGTTTAGGTTTCTAGTATACAGTGTGTCGCATGACAGTGAAAGTTGCGACTATTCGTGCACGTGAAATGTCCACGGTGGTTTCACGAAAAGACAGTGCCTAGATAGTTTGCCGCGCTCTTCAACAGAAATGGTTCGCGCGGCAAATAACCGGTTTGGTGCGCTCGAACATGGTTCGCGCAGCAGCCGCTTATACTCGATACGCAACTTAGGAACCGTCCATAAACCACATAGTCGATTTTGGCCTCCTGTGAACCCTCCCTCCCCCCCCCCGTAGCCCAACGTGGCTTTTGTCTCCCCCCCCCCCCCCACGTAGCTTTTTCTCATATTGATTCCAGAAGTCATTTTTGTACTGTTTTCTCTTGTCAGGCTATCATAAATTACAAGCGCGGAAAATAAAATGACGGAAATAATTATTCACATGCTTCTGTATGTTCTGTATCTTAATATGAAAGAAAAGCTACATGGCCTGGCTCGGAAACCCCCCCCCCTTTTAAGTAGCCCAGCGTAGCTTTCCAGCCAACCCCTCCCCCCCCCCCCCACTGAGCCACGTAGTTTATGCACAATCCCTTAAGGCCGGTTCACATTGGGCGGTTTTCACCGCAGTGGAAACTTAACCGTCGCCGCCTACAGAATTTGAGGTGTTTACATATTCAGCGGTAGAACTGTCGCTGCTTTTGCAGCGGTAAAATTTTCGCTGCTATGAAGAGCTGGTAAAAGGTGACGTGATCGGACGTCAGTACCTTTCTTTTGATGACCTGAATTTCATTTTGTAAAATTAGAAGTTAATTTAATTAATATGGTGTTTATTACTTCGTAGTTAAGTTTTAAAATTGTTATTTTGAAGGTTCCATAGCCATAGAAGTAGAAAAATAAAAACCAAACGAAAACAGAATATTTGAGGAACGACGACACCAATTTTTTCATATATTTTGGGATGTTTATTTCGAAAATTCCATGCGAAACTTAATTACCACATTAAAAGGAGGAATACCCAGTTGATGAATTGTATTTAACGTTTGGAAATGCTGGCAATCTCCTTGAAGTAAGCAGATTTCTCATGGACCTACTATAAATAAACATTTAATTTCATATAATTCCAATTCGCTATATTTATTTTATGTTAATTAAGGTGAAAACTTCTTGAGGTGAATATGAATAGATGTACAAGAAAAGTTTGCAAAAATACACTATGCCATATAATGGCTAAGACTTACATTTATTTGTAACTAATACATATACTTCACTGTGTAATCAACTATCACTGTTGAGTTTATATTGCTTTTATACTTACAATTTACAAGCACAATCGACTAGTTAAACTTTTGTGATTAGATTGTAATCTGTTGAGTGTTTCAGTAACTATTACTTTACAAAGAAAAATCGAAAGTAAATGGCGCAGATGATGCCCAAGTTACTGAACACCTTGTCTCACTGCTGTGTTAGAAGAAAAGAAGACGGGAAAAAAACAGGAAAAAATGTCGAGCCACAGAATTTCGAATGTTGAAAGTGTTCCTTGGCAAATGTCTAAGATATAAGGACACAGTTATATAGTATTAAACCTAAAAAAATTTCTATAAAATGTGATTCAACAATTTTCAACTTCTAGTTGAAGCTCTAAAAATTTATGTAAATACGTGATCAAAAGTTTACCATCCAAAGGCATTTTTCATTTCGTCAAAATCATTCCTAATTTCAAGGCACACTTCTTTCCAAGCGTTCCTGGTAGCGTTCCGATCTTTAAAAGAATCTATAGTTTTGTCTCTTATAACTGGTCTCACTTCTGCTAACGAAATAAGAAGATCATTTAACTCACATTACGATTTTTAAATTCAAAAAGTGTTAACTTTACACAGACTGAAAGCGCACAAGCGGTTAAAAAACCGCCGAGTGTGAAAGCGCCTCTTTAACCTCATGGGCCACTGCCTGGATTGGGGCGGCCAAATCACCGTCAAATGTAGTAGAAGCGCGCTGTTGCATACCTGCCGTCGACGGCAGCTCTGCCGTGGGTGTAAGCCCAGCGTGTAAAGCTCCCATTTGATCCCTCGCGCCACTACTGGAACGACGGCGACGGAAACATTTCCGCCGCGGCCGAAACCGCCCAGTGTGTAACCGACCTAAGAGTCGTCAGCAGCGCCGTACGTGGCCCGTTGTGCCGCCCCGCCCTCGCTAAACGTTTGTTTTCCCGCAGATAGCAGTAGAAAGCAGGTTTAAATCGCAGGAACCGAATTAATTTTTGAAAGTTACTTAGCATTGTTTACTCTTCGGTTCGGCACAACTCTGATCGAGCGCAAACCTGCGTCCAGCTAGGGGGGGGGGGGGCAGCTGCCCCCCCCTGCCCGTACCTGGCTACGCCCTTGCTTATGTCATCTGTCTGCTCAGTCTATTCATCTATTCTGTGAAGCTTTCGTAAGGACTGTAGCAAGCAGTCACGAATCGAGCGGCTCTTCTCTGTATTGTCAATCAGCCCCCTACGAAACGGGTTCCAAGCGGTGCAACAGTAGTCCAAATGTGGACGCACGAGATTTTTTGCACGCTATCTCCTTTGTTCGTCCATTACAATTTTTCAAGATTCGATCTATGAATCGCAGCCCAGAATCTGCCTACGACCGAATTAATGTGCCAGTCCCATTTCATGTTGGTTTGCGCTGTTACGCCCAAATACTTCATGGAATCGGCCATATCAGTAACTGAACTTTTTAGTTTATATCTCTCAACAATGGATTCTTTTTTTTTTTTTAGCTATGCTCGTTGCCTTGAACTTTTTACAATTATTGTAAGTTGCCATTTGTCGCATCATGCCGAAATAAAATAAATAAAATCGCCTTGAATTTCTAAGCAATCGGCCGAATTTCTTACTTGTTTATAGAGGACCGTATCTTCAGCAAACGATTTCAAACTGCTCTTCGCGCTATCTCCAAGATCGTTTATGAAAATGTAAAAAAGAGGTCCTATTACATTTGTCTGAGGGACACCCGATGTAACATGTGCTCTGACGAATGCGTAAGAATTTTGCGCGATATGGATGTTATTTCGGAATGGTGCCGTAAATGGCAGCTTACACTTAACTGAAAAAAGTGCAAGGCAATGCAAATAAGTAATAGAAAGACTCCGTTTGCTCACGAGTACAAAGTTAACAATTAAGTTGTTGACACGGTTGATTCCCTGAAGTATGTAGGCGTAACAGTACAAAGCAACATGAGATGGGACTTGCACATAACTTCCGTCGTAGGCAAAGTTAATTCTAAACTACGTTTTATACGTCGTATTTTGAGAAGTTTTAATGCTCATACAAATGAAATAGCGTACAAAACACTGGTGCGTCAGAATTTGGAATACTGTTGTGAATTTGGGATCCGTATCGCAAGGGATTGATTGACACGTTAAAGTACAGAGGAGAGCCGCTCGATTCGTGACAGCTAGTTACAGTCCTTATGTAAGTGTCACAGAGCTGATACGTGGGTTGGGCTGGATTGTTTGGCGGACAGACGACGTCGTTTTCGTTTGAATTTGTTGGAGAATATGCGAAAATCTTTAATTTACGAGTGCAACGAAATACTTCTTCCGCCAACCTATTTAGGTCGCAATGACAGGAGGGATAAGATTCGAGAAATAAGATGCCGCACTGATACATTTATGTATTCCTTCTTTCCTCGTTCTGTTCGGGATTGGAATGCACTGAATTAGGATTGGTGCTTAGCACCCTCTGCCACCCACAGTAATTTGGAATTGCAGAGTATAGCTGTAGATGTAGAACATCTGGTTTAGAAGAGGCTCCTCCATCAACGACGACATACTGCGATCGATCAGTTAGAAAATCCTTCATCCATTTACAAAGTTGATCCAATATACCGTACGCTCGAATTTTTCGCTAAAAGTCGGTTGTGAGGCACCGAGTCAAAAGCTTTCTGAAAATCCAGAAAATTTGCATCAGTTTGTGAACCTGTATTAATCTATCATTACGTCATGTGAAAATATGATCTTATCTTCCGAAATCCGTGTTGGTTCGGTGTAAGCAAATTGTACTATTCGCCTTACTGACTCCCAAAACGTTGATAATTGTTAAAATTACATTATTCACTGTGCTTTGTCCTAGCGAAGAGATATCGTAAAAGATTGAATTAGCTGCTCGGCTGAAACTTTTTTTTATCGTATTTCTGTGCAGCTAAATCGCGTTCAATTATCGCAGTTATGTAAAGAACAGAACACGTAAACAGGCTACTTCGCCTTGCGATCAGTGGCGTAGCTAGGTCAACAAGCGCCAAGGTGCAAAAAAATTAATTTTGGGCCCTCAGGCCAGATGGGCGACTTTTTTTTTTTTTTGCTTTGTGTTGCTGGTAGGGGCCCCTGAGTTGTGCTTAGGGTGTCCCCTGAGCAGTGGTTGGGGCCCCCCTGAGCAGTGAGGGGCTTCCTGTGTCTCAGGGGCCCCTTTAGACGACGGTATGGGGAAAAAAAGGTCGCCAGTTTGCTGAGAAGGCTCGTGGGCCCTCTGAACTGCGCTTGGGGCCCCCTGAGGTGCGCTTTGGGCCCCCTGAGCGTAGGGGCCCCGGTGCACTGCACCGCCTAGCCCCATAGTAGCTACGCCCCTGCTTGCGATGGACGTAACGCAAGAACGTCGGAGGCAGACTTAGCGAAAACGCTCGGCGTGTCGTGGTTTTTGTTCTATTTGTTGTGAGTGCAGTGTACGTGTCGAGGATAGCTTTTGTCTCGTCCCCTTCCCGGAGCGGACGCAACGCCTGAAACAGGTGAGGCACAAGCCGCCTGGGGAAAGCTCTCCAACAATAACTCCCTTCCGGTACTCGACTTTAATCCCCAGGTGGCACTGGGGCAGCAGCCTAGTACGTCACCGTAGTTCAGTCCACTGATTTTCAACCTTTTGAATACGCAACCCCTTTACGAGTAAAAAGAAAAAAAAGGCGACCCCCTCTTGTCAGTAAAAAAACTTTGGCGATCCCCCAATTTAGTAATAAAACCATGTTACTGATTTCAAAAACAACGTATTTAATTTTTTTCAAAATGCAGTGCAAGGTAGTAGTAGGCACTCTGTTGGCAGTGATATAGGGGGGGTGGGGGGGTTACCAAAAAATAACCGGAATAGCATTGTCGTGGGCGGAGCTTGCTTTTCTGCCGCTAGGCGTTTATAGCACAACTCATTGTCAGTTCAGTGCCGCCTATATAGTCGACCTGGCTTGTTCTATTAATCTGCAGTGATTGTTTTTGTTAGCGCTGTTTTGTTATTGTTTCGGTTTTAATGCTGGCAAGTTTAAGTGAACAACGTGCAGCTGTGAAATTTTGTTTTCTACTCTGTAATGCTGCTGAAACTATTTGAATGTTGAAAACAGCTTTCAAAGATGACGCTATGGGAAAAACTCAAGTGTACGAGGGGTTCGGTCGGTTTAAAAATGGCGACATGTCGATTGATGACAAACCTCGTTCTGGGCGTCCATCAACTGCACGAATCGACGAAAATGTTGAAAAAATTCGATAGCTTGTGCTCTCAGACCGTCGACAGACAATTGATCAACTTTCAGAGATTAGTGGGTTATCTTGGAGCTCGCTTCAGCGAATTTTAACCAAAGATTTGGAAATGAAAAAATTGCTGCGTAGTTTGTTCCTCGGGCTCTGACTGACAATCAAAAAGAACGTCGAGTTGAAACGTGTCGTTCTTTGAAACAACAGCTTGAAATTGATCCAGATTTTCTGTGAAAGGTCATTACTGGTGATGAGTCATGGTGCTATGGTTACGACACAGAAACAAAGTAATAGTCAAGCCAATGCCAAGCCATTGTCACACTTTCCAAAAAAACGTCCTCCAGTCAAATCAAACATCAAATCAATGCTCATTGCTTTTTTGATGCCAAGGGCATAGTTCATTCAGGGTTTGTTCCCCCACATTAGACCGTCAATCAAACCTTTTATTTGGGAGATTTAAGAAGATTACGCAACAGTGTCCGTCGAAAAAGACCAGTTTTTGGCAGATACAGAGACTGGTTCTTCCACCACCACAATGTACCTGCACACACAGCTGTCTCTGTTAGGCAGTTTTGGGCTAAAAATGGCATGGTTTCGCTGCCCCACGCACCTTTCTCGCCTGACCTGGCTCCGTGCGACTTTTCTTATTTCCACGCATGAGAAGTGGCATGAAATGACACCGATTTGACAACATTGAAGAGGTTAAGAAAAAAACGAGGGAGGAGCTGTCAGCCATTTCTTAAGATGACTACAAAAAATGTGGAAGCACCAGTGGGACAAACGTATTAGTTGTAATGGAGAGTATTTTGAAGGGGATAAGGTTGTTTTGTAAAAAAAATTGAAAATATATAGCTTTTAAATAATAATTCCAGGTTTTTTTTGGTACCCCCTCGTATTCTTTGCGCGGTGGCGGCGCGGGAGGCGAGAAGGTGGAGTCAGCCATCGTAAGGCGCGTTCCCACGATCCCTTGTAAACGAAGGCGAGACGGGATGGGGCGGGACGCCATGGGAACAGGGCCGCCTCTGCTAGCGGAGACGAGACGGAGCTACCAACTCTGAGTCGGTAAACATCACAGGCGTGTGTAGCGGTGCGCAGTTACCATCGGTTTGCAGCAGCGGTGCGCACCCCTTCTGTTGCTGTGTGCCAAACGACACTAGGCAACGTGGTGCGGAGGTAGCGGCGAGGTAAGCTAGGACTACCCTGCGGCCCGCGGTCGTCCCTACACTTCGGCTAATGAGGTCCCGTCCCGTCTCGCCTCGCCTACAAGGGATCGTGGGAACGCGCCTTTAGCCAGTCTCAGTTTTAAGGCTGGTCGGTTGGGGATTCTTTTCCTGAGACATTTCCTCCCTAGATCTTCTTTTGATTTGGCATATCTTGACTTTTGGATGGTCGTCTCTTTGGCGTATTATTGATTATTCTTTTCTCTCCGTCAGTACTAGTGGTCTGTTGTGTTTGTCGATCATATTCGTCAAGACAGCTGACCAGTGGATTGTGCTGCACTGTAGAATTTATAGACGTGTTGCCGGAATCTTTGGAAGAGCCTGGCTGTTCCCGATGCCTCGTGGACTGCGACAGTGGGGAAACGGTCGGGCAGATGCAGTGCCCGCTTCAAATGCTCTGTTCTGCAGCACTTGGCAGGCACTTCCTCAGGTGACAATTAGCAGTGCACCCCCAGACGGGACAAGCATACTCAGTTAGGGGACGTGCGTTAATTATGTGGCGTGTTTTTTGGAGATCTGGAAACCCCCCTTCCTCCCCTGGTGAGATTTGTTGAGATTTGGTTTGACCCGTCCCTGTGGTGACGTCAGATCTTGAGGTACTCCACCCCCACCCCTGCTGACAGTCTCGTGATTTTTGGCTACCATTCATTTTTTTAGCTCTACTGTTCTTCAAAGAACAAAAAAGATAACCTGAGATTTCTGTCGCTCCCCCCCCCCCCCCCCCCCCCGCCTGGTTCGTTTTGTTGAGATTTCACCGGACCCACCCCACCAGCTTAATCAAGGAGCAATAAATGGCAACTCCTAGATGTGATGCCAGTGAGCTTTCCCGGTTAAGTATCGGGTAAGGAGTGTGGAGCTGAGCACTTACCCTTTGCCTTATGTCCTTGGTGTGAGCTCGCCATGTCGTCTTACAGTCAAGTATCACACCGAGGTAGCAGACCCTTGGTGGTGCCCAGCAAATAGTTTCTCCTCCGAAGTATTTCATTGTTTTTCTATTAAGACTATGCCAACTGACCGAGAATTCAAGTGCTTCGCAAGCTAGTGGCGGGCAGTGACGTATTCTTTGCCGTGGTGGCGGCGCGGGAGGCGAGAAAGTGTGGTCAGTGGCGGAAGCAAATCAAAACAGAAAAAAAAACACTTTACGACGACAATTACCTGAAATATGGTATAAAGAAGAGAAATAGGCTCCAATAAGAATATGCTTTGGTTATTTGCGTCTCTTAAATACAACCACGATTCGACAGTTTACTAAAAAATACGAGGGCGGTCTGAAAAATTCTAAGCCTAAAAATATAAAACCAATTTGATATTTACCAAATCATTTTCATTTCTCAATATATTCGCCCTGAACACTGATACACTTAGTCCAACGATGTTCCAAGTTCATTATACCATCCCTGAAGTGGCTTTCTGGAAGGCCTGAAAAATATCCATCTACAGCTGCAATCACCTCTTCATTTGAAGAAAAACGCTGACCAGCAAGAATGTTTTTGAGTTTTGGGAATAGATAGAAGTCAGAGGGAGCCAAATTTGGGGAATAAGGTGGATGCTCCAACATGTCATAGTGCAGATCTCTTAATTTTCCCATTGCCTAAAGACTCTTGTGGGCAGGTGCATTGTCCTGACGAAAGATGATTTTCTTCTTCCTCAAACTGGGCCTTTTCTCACGAATTTTTTCATCCAGGGTGTCTAAAAGATCGGAATAGTATTGTCCAGTTATTGTTTTACCCTTTTCAAGGTAATCAATGAACAAAACGCCTTTAGCATCAAAAAAAAAAAAAAAAAAAAAAACTGATGTTATCACTTTCCCTGCTGATGGAACCGACTTGGCCTTCTCTGGACCTGAACAACCACCTTCTGCCCACTGCTTTGACTGCAGTTTTGATTCTGCCGTGTAGTAGTGAATCCATGTTTCATCCATAGTTATGAATCGATGCACAAAATCAGTTTTATCGTTGCTGAAACGCTCCAAACACTGCCCAGAAAGTCTCTTGCGGATGCGCTTTTGATCAATAGTGAGCAAATGCGGTACCCATCTTGCACAAAGCTTCTTCATATGCAATACTTCATGCAAAATGCATCCCACACGTTCTTTTGATATCCCTACGGTCTCAGCAATCTCACTTATTTTCATTCGTCGATCACCCAAAACCATATTATGCACTTTCTGGATGATTTCTGGAGTTGTTGCACTTTTCGGACGTCCTTCGCGTCTTCTTTTACAAAGACTTTTATAACTGCACGATACTCGATTTTTTTATCTCTGGTACAACTACTCACCGCGCCTCCATCAAACAACTGTACAGACCAAACTACAATGTAGAATGAGTTACAATTTCTTGCAGGTGCATCTGGCACATGCACCAACTTGCACGGAAAAAATCACTTGGGTAGTGCTGCCGTCTATGGTGGAGGCCGAGAACTTCTCAGACAGCCCTCGTAGACAGTCACAGTCTTGTCAGTGAAAGTTTTGTATTTTTACCGTACTATTTCCTTACTTTTTACATTTACCTGGCTTGAGACCACGATCCCTCGAGCAGAACTAGACAACCTCTCTGGGGTCGCGACTCACAGGTTTAAAAACTCTGGTTTAGTCGCACGAACCCACCATACACGAGACACAAAACTTGTTACTCACAGAAAACAGGTGATTTCGTCGATGTCGAGGTCATTAGAGGCGAGAAAGGATGGGAAGCCAAGAGCGGGAATGAATTTGACCGTGGCCTTTGGAAGGCGTCTACTGGAGTGATTTCGGGAAACGATTAAAAACAGAAGTCTCGATGGCCAGACGGTTATTCGAACCCGCGTCCTCCTGAATAATTGCCAGTAATAATCCCATGGTTAATATGTTGAATGATCACATATCACCATCGTCTTGAACATCTCGTATTTCGAGGTACTTACGTCTATTGAATATTTAATTCCGTGGTTAATTTTTCAGGAAACGTTTGCAGTAATATTTTCTGAAATTTTTGGTAATATTGAAGTACTGTAGTTCGTTTCAGCCGCAATCTGAGCATTTATTTTCGGGGATCGGGTTTTGTACTGGTTAACCACGAGATAGTGTGCTTGCCTTTTCTTGTTAGTCTGCAATCATTCTGTTGATTGTGTCCTATGCATACAGGCGTATTAGAAGCCAGTGACGACAGAATTAATTCCTGTCGCCCAGGTCCTACATTTTAACGCGGAGGTCACTACATGCCTACGCGGAGCAACTTATTCCAGCGGTAAAGGCCACGCCAGGACCGGTTGTGCTTTTAGTTTACAATGCGGGCACCTTGACATTGACATACCATACACCAACGGGCGGGAAACGGCGGGCTGTGGTATTTTAGAGGATGATTCCGTCACGGATCCGGCCAGTCAAATTTCGGTGTTATACGAGGCGCGTCCAGAAACTAAGTTCCGTATCAATTTATCTCCGCTGCAGCGCTGCGATTGCAGTTCCGCACATGCGCTGTAGACGATGTGTATCAAGGGGAAGAACGTGCGCCATTTGGAGATCGCTGTCAGTTACGTACGCTTTGTTGTGCTTGTTTGAAATGTCGGCGTTGATTGAAAATCCCGTCGCCTGTGAAATCAGGTCTGTTATTCGGTTTCTGAATGCGAGAAAAGTGAAACCAAGTGAAATTTATCGGCAAATTTGCGATGTTTACGGACCAAATGCGATGAGTGATTCGAGGGTGAGAAGATGGGTCCGACAGTTCAATGGCGGGCGTAGTGATGTGCACGATGAAGAACGAAGTGTGCGTCCACATTTGGTTACAGAAAAACTGGTTCACGCGATTGATGACAAGATCCAGGAAAACCGTAGGTTTACAATTAGTGCTCTCGCTATGGACTTCCCCCAAATTTCACGATCACTGATGCATGAAATTGTTACCAAACAACTGAAATTCCGTAAACTTTGCTCACGTTGGGTACCAAAGATTCTCACTGAGCAACACAAAATACAACGGATGGGTAGTGCACTTGAGTTTTTGACCCGTTATGCTGAAAGCGGTGAAGAATTTCTGAGACGGATAGTCACAGGAGATGAAACGTGGGTTTCTTACGACACTCCTGAGAGTAAGCGGCAATCAATGGAATGGAGGCACACTTCATCCCCACCAAAGGTTAAGCCGAAGCAAATCATGACACCTCGGAAAATGATGTGCACAATGTTCTGGGACTGGAAAGGCATCCTACTCATTGACTTCTTACCGCGTGGTCAAACAATCAAAGCAGATGCTTATTGCGAGACACTTCGGAAATTGCGCCGTGCAATTCAGAATAAGCGCCGGGGACTGCTGTCAAAAGATGTTGTTTTGCTTCACGACAACGCACGACCACACACTGCAAACGTGACGAAAAACCTCTTACAGGGATTTGGCTGGGACGTGTTTCACCATCCTCCGTACAGCCCTGACCTCGCTCCTAGCGACTTTCATCTGTTCTTACATCTCAAGTCTTTCCTTGGCGGTCATCACTTCACCAATGACGACGAGCTGAAAGAAACTGTTTCCAACTGGTTGAAGACACAGGCGGCAGATTTCTATGAAAAAGGTATACAAAACCTGGTGCCACGCTATGACAAATGCCTGCAAAATGTCGGCAGTTATGTGGAAAAGTAGTTTAAGAGTTGTAGAATTTTGTGCAATAAAAATTTCTTCTGTATCTGTGTACAATTTCATTTTATTACCAAACGGAACTTACTTTCTGGACGCGCCTCGTATGTTTTGCTGTAATCGCTCATGCGAATGCGTGGATGGTTGCTTCAACAAGGGCAGTCGCCAATTTCCTTGCTACTACCGGCCCAACCAGCTTGTGGGTCTTATATTGTCTCAAGTATTCGTTATCGCAGCATTTCAACCTGAGGACCAGTAACCTGTATGTATATTGGAGTTGGAAAGGGTTGGAAGGGCTGCAAGATTAGTCTCTGGAGGGGGACGAGGGTGAAGAGAGTCATGGGACTCTACATCTACATCTATACTCTGCAAATCACAAACATTGTGGGTGGCAGAGGGTGCTAAGCACCAATCCTAAACCCGCGCATTCCAATCCCGAATAGTGCGAGGAAGGAAGGAATACATAAAAGCATCAGTACGGCATCTTATTTCTCTAATCTTATCCCTCCTGTCATTGCGACCCAAATAGGTTGGCGGAAGAAGTATTTCATTGCACTCGAAATTTAAATTTTTTCGCATATTCTCCAATAAAATCGAACGTAAGCTACGTCGTCTGTCTTCCAAACTATCCCAGCCTAATCTATGTATCAATTCTGTGACGCTTTCATAAGGGCTGTAGTAACCAGTCACGAATCGAGCGGCTCTCCTCTGTACCCTTTCCACTGAGTCAATCAGAACTTTGCGATACGGATCCCAAACCACACAGCAGTAATCCAGATGCGGACGCACTAGTGTTTTATACGCTATCTCCTTGGTATGAGCATTACAATTCCTCAAAATACGACCTATGAATCGCAATTTAGAATTAGCCTTACCTACGGCGGAAGTTACGTGCATGTGCTGTCAAAGAATTTCTATCAAAATTGGAACTTGAAGACTTGCTATCAATCTGACGTGAAACTGTGCAGTGACTTGATTGCAATCTGCTGCCTCAACTGGACAACAAATTAATCAAAAGCTGGAAAGAAAATTTTGGTTTCAACTTTCATTCAAAGATGGGCTTGATTTTCATATTAGCTTCGTACGGTATAAATTGAAGTCAACAGTTGGCAGTGACGGTTTTTGTTTTAACTTAAAGTACGAAATACAAGTTATTTAAATTTATTTGAAACTTAATTATATTACTATATTACATTATTTGTAACTTCTTTATCTTTGTAAAATAGTACTGAAATTAAAGGGTATATTATAAATTTAAAACTGATACCAAAATTTTTTCAATAAAAATTTCATATCGTGAGTAAGCACTGGTCAATACTAGTAAACCATAATCAAAATAACAAAGACAACAGGCTTAGTAATTTGCAATTCGTTTATTAAGTTATGTAACAAAAAGACACTAACCTGAGTCTAACAGAAACACAAAGGGGTAGTTCCCAAAAGATATACGGAACATTCTGCAAAAGGTAACAAACTACTATCGATCGAATAATTACCCGTAAAACATAAAAGAAATGGGTTGCTAATCTGAAAATGTGAAATCGGGAAAATTTCGTTGTATTTCCGGAAATCGTGAAAAATTGATACATTTCGGTAGGACAGACTCCATATCGATAGAAATACCGCAAATCGATAGTTTCGAGACTACTGCCTCGGAGGGAACTCCGGCCGTCGGTTGACAGAGTGCCTATTTGCCATGCCCGCGCCTCTGTGGTGTTTCTCGTTAATCTAACCCGGTAATCCTACCGGGTAAAAGGGACCTACAGTTTAACAGAATACCAAGCCTTCTGGCGTACTTCACGTTATACAGCAAGCAATGCCAGAGGTGCAGGTCGGGTTAAGGGTCTTTCAAAATCCCCACAGAGACTGGGATTCGAACCGGGGACTTTCCGATATCCAGTCAGACGCCTTCACCACTGAACCACCTGGCCGCTCTTGGAACATGATGCTTGATAATTAATCGATTGTGCGATGATAGGCATGTCGAGTTCGCTATGCAGTTGGGTATTGCTGACGAACCATCTAGAATCGACGGAAATGCGTAGGAATTTGTTTCATTGCTTGTGCTGGCAACAACACCTCGTCAGACTGGAGAGGCGTAGGTCAGTAGAGGTCGAATTAAGGCTGTTCAGAGGAGAATAGTGATATTGCTGAGTGTCCTTGCTTGGTCGTGTCACCTCATATGAGGAACTTTCTCTGATTCAGTACCACAAACGTGAGCCAGAAAATAAGATCTGAGTTTGTTGGATCCGAGAAGGTCAACTTGCTGACGGAGCACGTTACGAAAATGTGTTGCTGAGCCATAGCGCACCGAAAATCACCATGAGCGGCGGGAATTCTGGACAGGAGATCTCAAGGGCAGTGACCTTGGAGACGCGTTAACCGGTTTGAGAGGACAGTGGGCGGCATCCTTGCATAAGACATTCCCCTCTCAGACGCTGCAGCGAAATATTAGCATTTGCCTCACGTCGCTGTTTTTATAAAATTGTAACACTAGCAGTACTTATAATATGTTTTTGAGGTTATCGAATTTTGAGAAGGAAGGTAGAGTCTTGACATAAAATATTACGTACCACAATCTGTAAGCAGTGACTTTGTATGTGTTGACTCAGAATTTTGTTGTTAGAATTTGGTGTAGGAAGCTATAAGTTACGTAAAATGTGAACCAAAAAACATGGAGTCAGAACAATATGACGGATAAGTCATCACGATACCATTCTGCCATTGAATCTGTCTCATGAAGGGAACCAATTTTCAAAACTTTTAGGTTTGCCTCGTAAATTTATACTGTATATTTAGGCTGTGTCGTCACAAACAGATCACACACAAACTGACTGCGAGAGAAGCAAAGCCTGAGTGACCGATATAACATCACACACGCTATCCGTCTGTCAGTCACCGTTCTATTAGTTTTCAAAATTTCATTATAAAATATGTTATTTATCCCGTAAAAGGTATCCTATGTTTTTCCTAATGATTCGTAGTATTTCCTTGTCAAATTTTATCGAGATTAGTTTGACTGTTTAGCCGTGAAAACGTAACAAACAGACAGTGAGACAGAGTTACGTACGCTTTTATAATTATATTGTAGGTATCTTATGACGCTATGATACCTGGCACCAGAGCAAGAAGTTACAACCTGCTTTGAACACCAAATTTTTTATCTGTAATCTGTGATAACCAGGAAACTGTGCTACAAATTTTGATGGTGTTTTCACGTTATGAAAGTTTGGATTCTGGTTTAGAACAAGAGGTAGGTTTCATTACGCTGTCAGCAGGTGCCGTAGCAGTAAATAAGCATATCTTCTGAGCATAAATTTGTTTATGGCTGCCACCCATACTTTGATTACCCTAGTTTCAAGTCTCCGAAACAGCGGCGAAACAACAAAACAGGACTGGAACGCCTAATAGGCTGGGCGTTATTAAGTGAGGCTTTGTTTTTTTTGACTAGTTATTACTTCAGGGGGAGTCAACGTAATAGCAGTTAATGTAATGTCCATTAGGAACTGCTACTCTGCCCGGCTAGGGATAACCGGTTGGGCAGAGGTACGCATCAGCTCACAAAAAACCATCTGCACCAATGTGTCGGCTCTGCCCTACAGCCTGTGATGATACTTACGTTTATAAATAACTAGCAGGGTTCTAGTTGGCGTTGATTTACGCTTCCACTATTTTCATTCACCTAATGAGATGTGTGTTGTTTTTGCATCTGGCTTTACGCCTTGTCGACGTCGAGGTCATTAGAGGCCGGAAGGGATGGGGCAAGGCATGGGAAGGAATTCGGCCATGGCCTTTTGAAGTAAACACCCAAGCATTCGCCTGGGGTGATTTGGGGATGCTGTGGAAAACCCAGATCTGGATGTCCGGACGGGGATTCGAACCAGCGTCCTCCCGAATGCGAGGGCAGAGCGTTAACCGCTCACCCACCACGCTCGGTAGAAATATGTGTACCATGTTTAATAAAATTCGCGCATTAATACCTACTACATACTAAAAATGTATTTCGAATGGATTTTCAGAATTTGAATGCTTGGGGTCAAAGTCAGAAGTTAACGTATACCTTAAGACGTTGCGACACGTTTATTTTACGAATAATCTAGCATTATCTGAAAACTGCTGAGTCGATTTTGACTGAGTTTTCACAGTATCGAACATTAGGCTGCTTCACCTGCCGTTGATTTCTGATTGTACTACATCTGGCACTGGAGCTCAAAATTAAAATCTATTCCGTACCTTTAAAGGTGAATATCGAGTATTCAGAATAATTTTCCAAAGTTGCATTTACTGATAATACGAAAGGATCATTTTCAATTTTTTTTTTTTTTTCCTGTCATCAGTTTTTCGACTGGTTTGATGCAGTCCTCCATCCCTTCCTATCTTGCGCTCATACCCCTTACAACCCACGTCACTACTTGAATAGCAGCGATTAATAGCTTCATGTGACAAAGTAATCGCTGCTACTCACCCGACTAGCAGATGTCGAAAATAGCAGCGATTTGGTTTGAACATGTTCAATTCTCATCGCAAGGGAGCGTGCATAAACCACGTAGCTCCGTTTTGGCTTCCTGTGGGCCTCCCCTATGTAATGTCCAGCCTCTGCTGTCATTGATTTTCCGTCACCTCTCCATTGGTGAAACATTTCATCCAGCCGTTTTGGGAGACAGGGAAGGTTGGCAAATTCCTGCTGGCGTCCTGTTGTCAGCGAGGTTGCTTTGTTTGACGCAGGTAGAGATGCCATTCCCGGAGGCGGGGGGTGAGAGTGGTCAAGCTGTCGCGGGACACTTGGGGGCTGGACCCCGTATAGTCCGCATGTGTGTGTGTACGCGGACTTTTCAAAGAAACGTGGAGGTCGCGTTTTTGTCATGACATCATTTGTCGTGCTGTTTTTCGTCATGTGCTGCCAAGAATGAACCCACCTCAGTTGGTGAATGGCATTGAAAGGTGTTTCATCGTTGTGAAGGAAATATCGAGGTCACAGACAGCTTACTCCATAACGATAAGTGATAAAAATTCATATAAAAATTTACCCAGTATACGCCCAAACTGATTGGAGTTTCGTGCTCTCCGTAGCCGGAAACAATTTGTTAGTTTCTGTTCTTTTTCTTTGCTGGCTGAGTTCAATTTTTTGTGTAATCTTAAACAAACATGTATTTCTTTGTGTTTTATTTTATAAATTTATTCTTTTCTTTTAATTCCCCACTCGTGTTGTCCTTTTGTAATTAGAGGGTGTAATTTAAATTTAAGCCTGCTTTTTGCAATTAAAAATAAATATTAAAAGAACATTTTTTTTAATAATTAAAATCTTGCATCTCATGCACGTAAATGTTTTCTCAGCATAACGAGCCTAGACATTTCAACTTCCTCCCACGTAGCCCAACGTGGATTTTGCCTCTACCCCCCCCCCCCCCTCCTTCCTCCCACGTTGCGTTTTTTCTTTTTGATTCCAGAACACATTTTGTATTGTTTTCTTACGTCAGACTAACGTAAATTACATACGGAGATAATTAACTGAGGGAAATAAATATCCACTTGCTGTTGCGTAGCGCGCGAGTATAGCGGTCACGTGACCCAGTCGCCGCTACAGATCGTTGTTGCCGCCTCGTCTGACAGCTCAATCGCTTGTATTTTCAATTTTTTATAAAGGTGAATAACACGCCAATGCAATTGAATTTTGTTTCATTTTGGTGTCGTACGCGTTTCGCTCTATATCAAGAGCATCATCAGCGACATATGTTACTTTTTTACTTTTTTCTCATGATCAGGGTTGGCTTCTGTGTGTATGTTTTGTAGAATTTGCTGAAGGTATGAAGCACTACACTGCACTGACCAAATTTCACATTGATACTATTATTTACCGTTTTCAAAACATGAGAAAGTAAACACCACGCCATGTTTTTCACAGGTCCATAGAGTGCTTGTATTTTTATTGTTGTCAGAAATAGCGCTCGCCGTTTATTGGCGTGTTCGATGTTTTCCTGTATTTTTTTGTCATCGTGGAAGACATGGATGGAAATGTTACCAAATGGTTGATTTTTTATGACATTTTATGTTTATCGGAAATACGAAGGACCGGTGGACAGTCAACACGCAGCGTACTGACTGCAGGCGAATGCTAGACAGGCAAAGTATCACAAAGCACAGTTGCATAAGGATGGCGTAAGTTCACAGAGAAACGAAAGAGCTGGAAATGGCAGGACACAGAGCCCAAGCAGTAGCGGGATGCGTTGGTACAGCCGCACTTCCGGCCCACCGCGCTTTGAGTCTGGCCGACTGCTAATGGCCCACAGCAAGTGGATAATGACGTCTTCCCGCAGGTACAGCAGTACTGGCATACGACTCCAATGTAATGTCTCTGTTTTGTGTACTAGGAGACGCTTTTTTTGTTGGAAATGTTTTGTGTTACGCGATAAGCTGTTTCCATCATCTTTCGGCATCTAATTTCATTATTATTATACGATTATTATTATTATTTTGCTTCGGGCTTCACGTTTCATCGACGTCATTACACTTGTAACGTCTTAAGGGGCATCCATAAATTACGTGAGGTGAAATGGCGGTGGGGTCCCGCGAAATCTCAACAAATATCACCAAGGGTGGGGGGGGGGAGGTCTACGGAAATCTCACTTGAGGTTTTTGAAAAATTGTTGTTGGACTGTAGAGCTAAAAAAAAAATCTACAAATGACGCCAAATTCTATTTTAGGGGGGGGGGGTATTTCGTCGAAAAGTGGGGGTGCAACTGGATTTTGGAAGGGTGAGACCAAAACAAAAAAAGTCTCAAAAAGTTGCGAGGGCGATTTCTAGGGGGAGGGCTCTCACGGACCAGATCTCACCAGAGAGGGAGGGGGGGGGGGGTCCGGACATCCGAAAAAACACCTCACGTAATTTATGGATGCCCCCTTTCGAAACATCTAGAAAAACTTTCAGACATACGTATGACACAAATTAGTGTAAATTCGCAACACAAAACAATGTTTCCTGAACGGAAACAAAAATATTCTAAAATCTCGTTACTCCAGAAGAAACAGTTTGTCAACATCTCTGTGACACGTCGTTTTGCTATCTAGCGGTAATGCGATCAGTCCTTATCGACGCCAGCGAATGCTAGCAGCTTGGCTCTGAACTATCGCCCACCCGTGACCTTGATTGTTCAAATTTTGCCACTTACTTGCTGAATTCCTTTCTTAATTAATGACGTCCAAAGCGGAGAACTTGATCTCTAAAATGATACCTCATTTATCGATTTTGGATAAGTATGAAGGGAGATAGATGGCTCCTCACAAAAAATAAAACCTTTTAGAAATAACGCATGATCAAAGTGTACGAAGAAGGTCTCGTGAAATAGCATATTTTTGATTCAGTGTGTGTGCGAGAGGAGCCTTGCTGAAATTTTGCTTTGGGGGCGTCTATTGATTACGTGGGGTGAAATAAGGGGGGGGGGATCCGGCGAAATCTCACCAAGGGGGAGGTGGGGTCAACGGAAATCTCACGTGAGGTTACGAAATTCAAGTTGGACTGTAGAGCTTAAAAAAAAAAAGGTCTACAAATGACGCGAAAGTCGATTTTAGGGGGGTATTTTTTTGAAAAGAGGGTGTGTAACCGCCTTTGGAAGGGTGAGACCTAAAAAAAAAAGAAAGAAAAGGTTTCTAGGGGGGTCTCACGGACCAGTTTTCACCAGAGGGAGGGGGGGGGGGTGGAGTAGTATATTTTTTATTTTTTTTTTATTTACGGCTTTATGCGGGGTCGACGGTTAAGGTCATTAGGGGCCATCCACAAATTATGTCACACAAATTTCGTGATTTTTGGACCCCTCCCTCCCCCCATGTCACAGGTTATCACATTTGTGGGACCTCCCGTCCTCTGGTGTGACGCAACATATTTAGCAAATTTATAAATTAAAACAGCACTTCCAAAATGATTTATCTATTTCTACTTAAAAAATCATATCAACAATAAATCAGACTCTGTCGCAGAAAATTATTTTCATACCTTATTATATTAAAACAGTTACAGACTTTCACAAAGTCCATATATCATGGATAAAGTAAAAAAAAAAAAAAAAAAAAAAACCACACACACTGAAACATTTAAGAAAATATTCTAAAAAAACATAAAAATCGAATTAATGATACAAAATTGAGTCATCATGTGTCCATGGATTTTGAACCCATTCCTTGATACTGTTTATTATTGGCATAATAGTCACTTCATTCTTGATTTCGATAGTGTTGGGAACATTCGATGTGTCAACATCATATTCCTCTTCCGCCACGAGCCAAAAAGTGATACAAATTATGCATGTGACGTCACAAAGTTTATGACACTCCATCCCTCCCCCCCCTTGTCACACGATGTCACACTTGGTTGACCCCCTTCCCCCCCTCAAGGTGTGACGTAATTTATGGATGGCGCCTTAGAGGCGGGATGTAACTGGGGACAAGGAACGGCAAGAAATTCTGCTATTGCCTTTTGAAGGAAGCAACCCGGCATTCGCCTGGAGTGATTTGGGAAACCATGGAAAACCCAAATCTGGATGCCCGGACGGGGATTCGGACCAGCAGGATCCCGAATGCGAGGCCAGAACGTTAACCGTTCACCCACCACGCTCGGTGGGTCGGACCAGATCTCACGAAGTCTCACCGGTGGGGGGGGGGGGGGCAGGGGGGGTCCGGATATCCGGGAAAACCCCTCACGTAATTAATGGTTGCTCCCTTTGAACATTTTACTATAGGTTCCACAATCAGCGTAAGGTTATTCTGCTATTACTGGGATGCGTAATAGGCTCACTTATTTAACCAATTAGTATCAATTAACCTCTTTACAGGTCAGACAGCTGCAGTCTGTAATGTCTACAGCGACCGCTATTGTGAGTTCTCAGAGTTCACTTAAGAACAAGTAAAATACCGCATTCGGGAGGATGCCGGTTCGAATCTCCGTCCAAGCATCCAAATTTGTGTTTTCTATAGTTTCCGCAAATCACTCCAGGAGAATGCCAGGACGCTTCCTTTAAAATGCCATGACCGAATTCCTTCCCGTTCCTCGCCCTGGCCTTTCCCGCCTCTAATGACCTCGACGTCGACGAGGCGGAACGCCATAAACCAAAAAAATGAAGTAAAATACAATACACTGAAAACGTCTATTGAACAGGGGTGGCCAACCCGCCGCCCGCGGCCTTGAACATTTTTCCGGCCCGTGAGATTCATCACACTTTTACGAAATATATTTATTTTATTATTGCTAAAGTAGTGAAAACCAATGTATTAAAAAATACATTATTTGTGCATCCATATTTTCAATAATTATCTGTCGAAATTATGAGTATCATTATTATTATATTATCTGTGTTTATATGGGAGAATAGTAGGAAACACAATAATAATAACTCTTTATGTTCATTTTTTCACTCCAATAAAATGTCTATACTGGGTCTAAGTCTAATATGGGGATATATAATTTTATATGCGGCCCGCGGAGTTATGATGCATTTCCAAAGTGGCTTGCAAGGTCATTTGGGTTGGCCACCCCTGGTTTATGACTTTTAAAAATCAAGATTTTCCAACTTTCTGGCCCGCATATGCTGGTATTCTTATATTGTAGGATCGTTTGTCTGTTATTTTGACGACGGGAGGTTGGTAACGCTGTGTCTGGTATTCCCCTTCTCTCCTGCTTTGCCTCCAGGTCCTTTGACCTCCGCTCTGTACAAATATTTACCTCGGAGTACCGTCCGTGGAATGCGCTCCCTGCTGCACGGGAAGGACCTAACTGAAGATAGAGCTGAGCTGTTGGTGGAAATATAATACCGACCAGTAATACAATCTTTGATTCGTTTTTTCCGGAACAGTACAGAAGATTAGAACGCGCTACAGATTCTCTAGCAGAATACAATGTAACGTTGTGACCTCATTAGCTAAATGAAAAGTAATTAATCTAATTATTTTATTAATTTTTATCATGAAGGTAGAACTTTAGTGAATATTTTGTATGAGAAATTGTCAGTGTTTTATCAAAATTACTGATAAGACATTTTTTTTATAACAACAATTAATTAAAATCAATCAACTGTCCTTCTTCGGGCGCCAGGGTATTTTACATAAAATACACAAAATTACACAGTGAAATATTCAATATTTTAAGTGTTCACTTGCCAACGATTATTTGCTCCGGGCTATGAGAGTTCTTATCTGCAGGGTCGTAGCTGGGCAATGCTATGAACTTGCACTTGTAGCTGGCACAATGTCCTTCATATGGCGATATATAATTACCGAATTTAATGTCGGCCACACACACTGGATGAAGTTTTCTGCTCTGCTACGGAACAGTGTGGCACAGTTCCTTAGGACGTCCTTTGCCTGAGCACATCCGCTCAAACAAAGTGGCTGATGTCCCGTTCCAGGCTGCACAGTTCAATTAACGCACAGACAGTGCACATCGACCGATCGTGCTTGCCGGCTGGCACCGAATTGTCCCTCCGTGCCACATGTAAAACAGAAAATCCCGTCCGTCACTCTGTAAATCTCCCTGGCTAGCACAATCCTCCCCTCTCAGGGACACACTCCCCTCGCCCAGCGTCCATCACCCAGCAAAACTCGAGGAACCTGGCCAGCTGACATTCCTGACCAGCCGCTTAACACCCACAAGCTAACTAAAATATTCTCCAATTAAAAAAAAAATAAACATATATTTTATTAATGTAACTAGTGGTCACAAGACGCGTTCGTTACAACACTAACGTCTGGCAGATCGTAAATATTGATGCATAAACAACTTGTTAGCTCACAAAAAATAGGTTTTGATATATGTAAATAGGATCGCATCTACTAGAAGTAGTAAGTGAATTGGGATACTTAGAAAGTAAAATTACTACCGATGGTCGAAGCCCGAGTGATGTTAAAAGCGGAATAGCGTTATAACGAAAAGACTATTCTTGTAAAAGGGGGCGTCAATAAATTACGTCAGGTGAAATAGGAGAGGGGGAGGGGGATCCGGCGAAATCTCACCAAAGGGGGGGGTCAGCGGAAATCTCACGTGAGGTTTTTGAAATTTTTGTTGGATTGTAGAGCTAAGAAAAGGTCTACAAATGACGATTTCAGGGGGAGTATTTCGTCGAAAAGTAGAGGGTGTAACCGGCTCTGGAAGGGTGAAACCTAAAAAGAAAATAAAAAAGGTCTCAAAAAGTTGCGAGGGCGATTTATAGGGGAGGGTCTCACGGACCAGATCTCACCAAAGGGGGGGGGGGGTGTCAGACCAGATCTCACGAAATCTCACCACAGGGGGGGGGGGGGGGAGGGGAGTCCACAAATCCCAAAAAACACCTCACGTAATTTATGTATGCCCCCTAGTAGATTTTTATAAGAATGTAGTAGGCTTTCTCGGTGAGTCAGTTGCGTAAAATCTTCTCGAGCTTTCCACCGGGATAGCGCGTCGCCCGAAGATAGAGTCAGAGACAGGCTCCGAAACGTCGCCTCTTACTGACGCGCTATCACGGTGGAAAGCTCGAGAAGATTTTACGTGAGATTTTTGTATATTTAAATGTTGATCTAGGACTAAGAAATAACTTCTCAGCTCTATGAGTAGAGCGCAGCTCTTTATATCAGCGAAGCATGGACTTTAACATACCAGAAAGAATGGGAATTGAAGCATTTGAAAGGTGGTGCTACACAAGAATGCTGAAAATTAAGTGGACAGAGAAAGTACGAAATGAACGAGTTTTGCAAATGATGGATATGAGGAAAGAAGTTTGTGGAAGAAGCTTGCGGAAAGAAGAGACAGGCTGGTAGGTCATCTCGTATTCTGAGACATGCTGGATTGGTTACTTTGTCGGTGGATGGAACAGTCGGAGGTAAGAACTGTAGAGGAAGGTAGAGATTATAATATTTGAAGCAGATAATTGAGGACGTGGGTTGTAAGGGATATGTAGAGATGAAGCACAAGATAGGAAGGGATGGAGCATTGCATCAAACCAGTCGAAAAACTGACAACAGAAAAAAAAACTGATAAATTATCAAATATACTAACTATTACCCTTGACTTCGTAAGCTGGTCTTATTTTTTTTTTTTTTTGCTACTATTGGATATAGAAAGCTGTAAGTTACGTTAAAGGTGGCTCAAAAAGCACAGAGTGGGGTTAATATGACGGGGAACCCATTATATTACCATTCTGTCACTGAACCTATCTCATGAAGAGAACCAGTTTACAACATACTTAAAAACAGCAGCAAACTAAAGGGGGGAGGGGAGGGAGTTAGGTTTACTGAGGCAGACTACCCTCTACAGTTCCTTCTGCCAGGTTTTTGTTTTATGTTTAAAATTACGTTACCTTTTGGGGACATCTTATGTCAATACCATTTTAACGTTTTTGGTCACGCTGGTGTTCTTTCTTCAGCATGAGCATATAACTTTAGCTGCTTGTGCACTGCTAGAGCTACGCCCTAAAGTACGATTTACGCCTCCCAAACGTATAAAAGAAGAAGACGAAATGTACTGATGCCAAAAACTTTTATGTAAACACAAAATAATACTCTAGTGCAGCGCAAATGTCTCTGTACGTGAAATTTATGAACAGATCATACACAAACTGACTGCGGGAGAAGCAAAGCCTGAGTGACCGATATAACATTACAGAGACTCACACACGCTATCCGTCTGTCTGTCACCGTTCAGTTAGTTTTCAAAATTTCATGACAAAGTATGTTATTTATGCCGAAAAAGTATGCTATCTCCTTCGTAATGATGCAAAATATTTTCTTGTGAAATTTCATCATGATCGGTTTAGTCGATTAGTGGCGAAAACTTAACAAACAGACAGAGAGAGATGGAGGTTCTTTCGAATTTATAATATTAATATGGATATATATATATATATATATATATATACACATAGTTTCGTTGATCAGTGACTTCTTCCGTCCTTCTCAGAAAAAAAATCGTTTCAAGAGTTTGCGTTCTGTTTCGTATTATTATAAGCACTAATATGTTCAGTGGAAATTAATTACGTATGTTCGGTTGCATGAATTTGATATATTACCAGAAATAAAGTTATTTCTGTCTTTATTCTAATGATAAAGTATGAAACTTTATTATAAAGTATAGTTGGCAGCCATAGGTGTATCCTATCTTCAATAAATGAGTAAACTATAGCAAATTCATTTGGCTCTCCGCACTCCACATGCTAACCAATATGCGAATTGTCGTAAATTAACAGGCGGAAAACATATTCTGTCAAATCCTCGTGGCCATACTCTTTAAACAATTAAAAATGTTTCTCAAAAATACAAAACAGCCTTTAACGTAGTGAATCAGAGTTCTCTCAGATATATGAATAACTGCTCTTAGCGCACAAACAAGTCAGACAAATCCACTGTAGTGTTTCAGTATGTGGCAGTTTCAAATACCAGACGTTAAGACTAGACGCACAGTGACTGCGGCAGAAGTAAAAGAAATATAAGCCAATCCAGCGCTGCTCGAGCAGGAAAAGGTTCATTAGGATTAATGAATGAAAATTACAACGAGGAAGTAGAAAAAGGAATGAACCATAACTGTGCCAATTTTAATCTCAGCGTGGGATCCACTCTTATTGGCTCTTGAGTTCTCATACTGTCAGCTATAATACCCTACCTATTTGTTTCGAAGTGAGTCTAGCTCAAAACGAGGTGTCGTTCTCATGATTACGGTTTTGATCGGGATTGGGTACGATGGGAGCTAAACAAATGAATGTACGAAATCGCATCAACTGATTCCAAAAATTATCTGTTATATAATTTGCTACACACACTCACTCATTTACTCACTCACTCACCTCGATAGCTATTGGCTGGACAACGTTGTCACGTGTCAGCCTTCGCTCGCAAATTAACAGCGGCCAGAGATATTAGCATAAATTTGATATTATGTACACGATTTAATAGCCAAGCACCTGCTATCAAATTAATTGCCATAATAAATTCATTAAGTTTAATTTTCGTAGCATTTCATAGTAAAAAAAAATATTGATAAACTTGACGGCTGAAAAATCGGGGAACTGTTTTTCAGTAATATGTTGCCAGTGAAACCAACATAAAAAAAACTTAAATTGCTCATGGTCTCTGCTGTAAACACGAATGCCAACTGTCATTCCGGCCTAGGGTAAATTTCAGTTGTTGCTTGACCAAAGTTTATACATTACGATTTATTTGCTTTTACGTATTTCAGTGACCACTTTTATTAATTATCTTTGTCCATGTTCGCTGTATATGAGTTATTAGGTTATTTAAAGAGGACATCAGACCAAATATGTTACCGAATCGAGGACTCTGGGCAATTCATTTCTTTGGAGTTGCATTAAGTTCTCTGGCCGTTACAGATACTGTGACCAACGATTACATTATGAATTCCCAGCCTCAATAAAAAAATAAAAAATAAAAAAAAAATAAAAAAAAAAACAACGTGAATGTTTCAAAGCTAACAGGAATCCTTCAAATTTTGCGGAGTGAACTTTAACAGTCAAATACAAGTTAAGTCTGTATTTCAGCAACTTCGAGTCTACGAGCTTTGAAAGATTACACGATAGCGCGATCGTCCCTGTTCGTATTTAAACCTGCGTCTATTAATGCTTCTGAGTTCTTCAAGCTCAAGAGATTTTATTCATCCTAAGGGTGAAACACAGGTCAAGTTCTTATTTGGTCGGATCAGCTCATCCTATCATTCATTATCTTTGACTGTAGAAACTGGAACTACTCGAGACCAGTGACGATACCGCAAAAAAACAGTTACGAGCTTACAATAGATTACAATAAAGTGTACCTGCGCAGGTCCGTGCCACTTGGGGAGAGGGGGGGGGGGTGATGTGTGGAGCCAAAAGTCACGTTAGGCTACGTTAGGGGAGGGGAGGAGGAGTAACAACAGACCCCCAAAATGGAGTCACGTAGTTTGTGGACGCTTCTTGTTGTGTCGTGTTTCAGTCGGGCCCCTACTATCGCATGTGAAAGGCGACCAGAATTCTTAGCAAGATTGCGGGAACTTTGAAACCCTCGTACACACATATAACAAACCACTGTAGAATGGAAAATTTTATACTGTTCAGAAGATGGAATGACGTTAATTATAGAATTTCCGCTGACTATAATTAACTTTCGGACTTATTTTCTTCACTGTGAGCAATGTTAATTTTTTTTCTCCCTCTTCCAGTAGGCTAATTTAACTGATCCGGGAAGATGTTAACATTTCAATAATAGTGACGTATTTATAAATGTAATGAATGAAAACTGATGAAACAACGGTTCACAATTTTAAGAAGTCAGAGCTCAAACTAAGTTTTCTTCTGAAGTTGAGCAATCATTTTCTCATCAGTTCAAATACAGAATCTGGCATTCATCATATTGAAATGAAGAATATGACCGAGTAGTTCTTTCAGTATGAAGGCAACCGAAGAAGGAAAGGTTTAGCTTTTCTATTGTGACTATTTTTATCTTTTCTTGTTCATTGTTATACCAAAATCTTTCACTTCTAAAGATTTAGCAATTCAGCATACGGGTCCAGGAAATCTAAGCATGATACTCCTTGTTAATCAAATTTTGTCAAGGCCAACAAAATATATTAAAGTGCATTTTTTTCATATTACATACTACTTGAATTCAAGTGCACCCCCGGGTTTTAAATTATAACCTTGTATATATCAAAGTCACTTTCCATTCTATTTTTTCCCGTATTTTTGTGTACTCCAGAGACTACCTAAAGTTCAGCTGGCAAGGTGCCAATGTCTACGTTAATATTTATGCCACCTTTAATGCAATATCTGGAGAATAAAATTACGAAATTAATAACAATCATATCATTCATATGAGAATATTAGGGAAGTAAATACAAGAAATTAACTTGTCTGCTTCTTTTATTCATTATAAAACAACACAGTTTTGTTTAATTTCTGTCTGATTGACACTTTTTGCTTTTTATTGTGCATTTTTGCAGCATGATAAATCTCAGCCTGACAAACATATCAATCATTTTCTTCGAAAGCAGGATAACATGATTTGCAGGTTCCGGCGTGAATTAGCTAACCTCTCCCTCAATTTATTCAAATATCGTAGTGGAAATCTGTATCGAAAGAAAGTATTAAACATGTGATCAGCTGGTTAGATCACATCCAGGCGTTAAGATAGTAGAAGATTCTGAACTTATTTAAATGCTTTCTTACTTGTGAAACGACAAATTTGTGCCTCTTGTAGCACAGTTGGTGCAGTTACATGCAGCGCAAGACTTATCCATGGTAGAAAACACGGTAATAGCCCAGACACTGGGACTCATCAAGGAATACTAGTTTTGTCATGAAAACTGTTGTACACGTTAGTTGGGTGATATTATTTAATATATGTTGCTCTTGGAGCTGTAAAATATATCAATTCTCAGAAAATTGACTCGAAAAGTGCCGTACCGTTAAGCCGCGCGCGACTGGGAAAAGGCATACGGCGATGTACAGGGCGTTCGCCGGAAAACGCAACCCTCCCAGTCTGTTGCCGTCGGCAACTTGCTCGGACAGCGGAGCCAGCTGTTTCCGCCACGCGGCACCGTGAATCACCGCACTGTTTAACACCTCCGCTGCCCCAACAGTGCAGTGCAGTGACCCTTACATTGTTAAGAACGGTTTCTTTGCATTGTAGCTAGTTTGTGACTTCAGTCTCTTATTAATGAGTGTTGTGAATAAACGTTTCTTTGCGGTTTGGCTGGTTTGGGGCTTCATACTCTTACTAATCTGTACCGTGTTTGAGTGTGAGTAAAATTATGGTACGTTACAGTTTGCAACAAAGAATATTTCTCTATGATACATATGTGAAGAAGAAGTCGTTTAAAAAGTGTCGCAGTAAATTTCGTCGCGAATATCCTGGCGCTTTACTGCCAGCTAAATCAACAATTCTGCGTCTGGTTAAAAAAGTAAGAGAAACGCTCTACATAACTTTTGGCAATGACTCTGTCTTTACAAACAGCCAACGACAAAAAATATAAGACAACTGAAATAGCACCCCATGCTTTTTTACATTAAAGTTAATTTTGTAATCAGTGACTTTATTCTTTAAGCTTATTCAAAAAAATTAATTTATCCTGAATTGTGGGACGTCCTATCACTATTAAACAAAATGTTTATATTTAAATATTATTTTTAACCTTTTAGTTCACATTACTACGAAAGCGTGATTTTAGTTTTTGAAACTACAATTTTTTTAACAAAAAGAGACTGTCGGTCAACCGTATTCTCACAGAGGAGAAAATTGACGATATCGCTTTTCGACTAGAACAGTCACCCAAAAAATCATTAAGTCAGTTAGGGCAGCGTGTGTCTCGAAATATGTTCAGAAGATGTGAAATGTGCATTACACAAGAGTGTCAACACTTCCAGCATCTTTTATAAGGTAAGCTAATGAATTACGTCACATTTAAATGCTTAGCACATACAAGTTTATGAAGCGTAATTATTATGAAATAGTCCGCGGCCGACGGTCGAATAATGCCGGGAGCTGACCGCTCGCTCGCCGCGAGCAGTTTCTTCCTTGTAGCGCTAACAGTGGGTTGCGTTTCCCGGCGAACGCCCTTATAATGATAACGCAAACGTTCCTGCTTCACCTCTGTTCAGGCGGCGCTAATAATTCTGCTCAAAATCACGGTAGCTCAATTTAAAAAAAAAATTCATTAAGCTACAACGGGCAGCTTCTATGAACATTATGGTCCAGGCTGCATTGAACCTATCCACAAGCGCTGCTAATAATTCTGCTCTAAAATCATGGTAGCTCAAAATTTTTAAATAAATTTCAATTTTTGGATCAGCCTGTCTTTCAACATATCCAAAACCACCTCTAATGCTGCTTGAAAATAAAGAAAAATTAAATCTTTAACAAATTCAACAGAGTTTTGTTTTAGAAATAAAAACTATGTGCCATTCTGGTACAGGCTGCATTTCAACCTCAGATTAAAAACATTTATAAATATTAAATTCCTTCAACCCTATGTTAAAACACGAATACTGCCGCTCTTTCATCATAAACACAACTTACGTTAATATTACCGCAACCTACTTTCATAAATGCCATGTGCTAGTATTGTCTCTGGCATGTGTGTACGTAATTATGGCGTCTATCGTTTGCTTACGATTGAAAATTGTGACAATCATTTTTTTTTTTTTTTTTTTTTTTTTTTTGTATGCGTGTGCAAATTCTTCCATGAATACATTTTTAATGGTTGTGACAGCAACATATTCTTAAATAATATCGTTCCAAGAACGTCTGCATGATTGTTATACGTCGTTATAGTATATCTCCCAGTCACACGCCGTATAATGTAACGTCACTTTGTGAGTTAAGTTTGTAAGGTATGTATAAGTTTTACAGCTCTAAGAGCAACATATATTAAATAATATCACCCAAGGAACGTGTGTAACAGTTTTCAGAGCAAAACGACAGTTCCTTGATGAGTCCCAGTGATTGCACTCTTGCCGAAAACACTTGTAAACCAAAAATATACGAGCACGCGATCACGTCAATACGTCTCAACTGTACAAAAGTAAACAATGAAAGCTACCGGTTGCCCTCAATATGGCGGCGAGCGCATCGTTCAGTTTGCGAAGGAACACTAGCGCCGTTGCTCCTTGTAGTGTATAATATTCAAACTTGTTTGGTTTCAGTTGTGCCGAGGGGGGCAGCTGCGTTGTTCTAAGTCCTCGCTGTTGCGTCACTGCTTGATTGGCAGTAATCGGTCCCGGTCCGCCTGTGCGTCATCTCGTCAGAGGCGGTGTCCTCCTGGGAACTTCCTCGTGGATTTCACCTGCCGAGCGCTGGTCTACGCGGCCCCGTTTAACCACACTCGCGCGCCCTGAAAGCCAAACGCGATTGGCCAATCGGAGGATCAACGCCAGGTCAACTTGTCGAGCTTACTACACGAGTGTTGCTTCAGTCGAAAGACTGACTCTCATACGAATCGCGTCTTTACCTTACACCGAGGAAGAGCCGTGTTCAAAAACCAGTGCTTTATTCAATTCAATTGCTTGCTCCAGTAGCAAGTTTCCTACAAACCAATTTTTCCCATTTCCTTTCTCCACCTCCTTTTTTTCCTGTACTAATTTCGACCTTAAGTTCTTTCTGAATTTTTGGTAAATTATTCATCATTTCTCTCGGTAATTTATTCCAATCCCTGACCCCTTACCTACCAAGGAAAATCTTCCCACACCCTTGTGCCTGAAATCGAGTGCCAGCTTGTTGTCATGGTTATCTTCTCTCTTCCATGCAACCGAGCGTGGTGGTGTAACGGATAGCGTTCTGGCCTCGCATTCGGGAGGACGGCGGTTCGAATCCCCGTCCGGGCATCCAGATTTGGGTTTTCCATGGTTTCCCAAATCACTGCAGGCAAATGCCGGGATGCTTCCTTCAAAAGGCCATGGCCAAATTCCTTCCCGTTCCTAGCACCCCTCCCCCCCTTCCTTTTACGTCTCTAAAGACCTCGCTGTTAAGAGACGTTAAGCAGTTAAAAAAAAAAACTCTCTCTTCTCTCACACTTTCATTAAATTCATCATCATTTAGAATTTCATACCCAGGGTCTGACGAATCACACACCACCCACTCTCCAATATGTTCAGCGCTAACTTCTGAATATCCAGGAATTGTCAAAAGAATGTTTCTGAATTCCTGAAGTGACACGTCGCCCCATCTCCACCTGTCTCTTCCCTTTCCTTTTCTTGAGCTTCTTTTTCCTTTTTCCCCTTTTCCTTATCTTCTTCAGTTGGTATGCCATCCTACTTGTTCCACGCACGTCTATTCGGATATCCAGCGATTGCTCTAGTCGGAGTTGGGATAGCTGGAGTTCTACTGTACGTGAATCACCTCGCTGAGGCCGACCTTGTGGAATGCTCCTCGGGGTCTGCTCCCAAAGCCAATCAGTCCCCATTAGGGCCAGTTTATTTGTGTCGGCGGGTGAATGGCAGACGGAAACCAATCTCGTCTCATTGACGGACGAGGCCCCAGTTCCGCCGGCGCGGCGGGCCAGGCAGCCAACTGCACCAAACTAAATCCGTCCGTCCTGCCACTCACGAGGGCAGCGTCCACAAACTACGCGGCTCCGCTTGGCCTCTCTTCAACCACCCTCCCTCCACGTGGCTTTTGCCTCGACGCTTTCACCCTCCTCCACCCCTCCCCCATCCCTCACTCCACCCTTTTCCCCCTCCTATCTGTATGACACTTACCGAGCGTGGTGGTGTAACGGATAGCGTTCTGGCCTCGCATTCGGGAGGACGGCGGTTCGAATCCCCGTCCGGGCATCCAGATTTGGGTTTTCCATGGTTTCCCCAAATCACTCCAGGTGAATGCCGGGATGCTTCCTTCAAAAAGGCCATGGCCGAATTCCTTCCCATTCCTTGCCCCCATCCTTTCCCGTCTCTAAAGACCACGTTGTTAAAAAGGGACGTTAAACTGTAACAAAAAAAAAAAACAAAAAAAAAAATGTATGACACTTAGCTTTTTTTCCCTATTAGGGACCATCCACAAATTTCGTCACACGAATTTCATGATTTTTGGACCCCTCCCTCCCCCCATGTCACAGCTTCTCACATTTGTGGGACCCACCCCCTCCACTGGTGTGACGTCACATATTTTGCGATTTTAAATTTATAAATTGAAACAGCACTTCCAAAATTATTTATGTATTTCTATTAAAAAAATCATATCAACAATAAATCAAACATTTAAGAAAATATATTTAAAAAAACCATTAAAATCGAATTAATGATACAAAATTGAGTCATCATGTGTCCATGGATTTTGAATCCATTCCTTGATACTGTTTATATTGGCATAATAGTCACTTCATTCTTATTTTCGATAGTGTTGGGAACATTCGATGTGTCAAAATCATCTTCATCTTCCACCATGAGCCAAAAAGTGATACAAATTATGCATGCGATGTCACAAAGTTTATGACAGGTCCCCCCCCCCTTGTCACACGATGTCACACTTGGTTGACCCCCTCCCCCCCTCAAGGTGTGACGTCATTTATGGATGGTCCCTTAATACCAGAAAGCTTGACTTTTTGTAGCGTTTTCTCTTTAGACACTATCGTTAAAATTACAGCCTCTATATTGAACATCACTCATATTTGCGTTATGTACTTTTTTTTTACTTATGGCTTAACGCCTCATCGACGTCGAGGTCATTAGAGGCGGGATGGGACTGGGGATAAGGAACGGGAAGGAATTTGGCCATGGCCTTTTGACGGAAGCATCCCGCCATTCGCCTGGAGTGATTTGGGAAACCATGGAAAACCCAAATCTGGATGCCCGAACGGCGCGGCGAATCGAACACGCGTCCTCCCGAATGCGAGGCCATAGCGTTAACCGCTCACCCACCACGCTCGGTAACAATTTCTCCACCATTTCTGAGAATACAAGGAAATTTTCCCGAATTTTTTTTTGCCGTTTTTACCTTTTCAAGTTGGCATCCGTTTTCGTTTATGTTTTATGGCGAATTCCTCGATCGATTATACGCTAAGTAGTTACCTATTGCGAAAAGTTCCCTATGTCTTTTGGGGAATACCATGTTGCCCTACGTTATCCACATTTTTAGGAGATTCCTGAGCTAGTTCAATTGTCTGTATAAATGAGAATTCTGATATTATTTCTCAATTAGTTTTCATCAGATAGAAGAGAAACTTTCACCCAGTTACTAAGTCAAAATGTCGTAACACGAAGAACCGAGTATTAGCGCCAGTGCAAAAAAATATATTTAAAAAATAAAAATACCTACAATTTTATAGAGAAGAATCGGAAGAAGAATTTTTAGGTTGGATGTAAAAAATTAAAGGAATTTCGTGACATGTCCGTAGAAACCTGGTGTCAGATACCTCTGGCAGCCTACCAAGGACTTGTAGAATCCATGCTACGCCGAATCGCTGCTGTTTTGCGTCCGAAAGGTTGACCAATATGCTAGTTAGTGTGTGGTCATAATGTTTTGCTGACCAGTGTATTCTTGCGTTTAGTTTCGTGTCGTAAAGACTTTTAAAATGATGTAAATGAAGCTTGAACGGAGACTTTTTTTGTGTATGATTGCAATGAAGTCCTCCAAATTTCACACCTGAGGAAGACGGTACAGCTAGCCGCGAAAATTCGTGAATTTACAATAGAATCCGGTGGTCTTTCGTGAATTTAGCATTTAAGTGTAAATTAGGTATTGCAAAAAGTGATTGTCTCATCACAACGTATTTACTATGTGGAAAAATGTTACTTTGTCATTTAGACCCGCGTTCATTGTTAGGCTTGCTTAATTTTATGATAAACAGCTGTTGTTTACAGAAACGGAGCGTGGTGGGTGAGGTGGAACGCTCTAGCCTCGCATTCGGGAGGTCGCTGGTTCGAATCCCCGTCCGGGCATTCTGATTTGGGTTTTCCACGGTTTCTCCAAATCATTCCAGGGGAATGCCGGGATGGTTCTTTCAAATGCCATGGCCGGATTGCTTCACGTTCCTTGGGGGCGTCCATAAATTACGTGAGGTGAAATAGGGGTAGGGGTCCAGCGAAATCTCACCAACGGGGAGGAGGGGGAGGGGGGGGGTCTACCGAAATGTCACGTGAGATTTTTTAAATTTGTGTTGGACTGTAGAGCTAAACAAAAAGTATACAAATGACGCGAAAATTGATTTTTAAGAGCGTATTTCGTCGAAAAAGAAAGTGTCAAAAAGTTGCGAGGGCGATCTCTAATCTAGGGGGGGGGGGGTCCGAAAATCCGCAAAAACACCTCACGTAATTTATGGATGCCCCCAGTCCTATCCTGCGTCTAATGACCTCGACGAGGTGTAAAACCACAAGGGAAAAAAAAAAATACCTTTCATATAGCTCCGGAACAGCTAGTGATACTGTGGAAATACAGGCTTTCCCTTAGCAGTTAAATAGCGGGAGGTGTTTAACGTCTGCCATGTCGTAGTTGGGCCTGTGACAAAACAACCCGAGCAGCATCGATCTTTGAGCTGGTCCTTGGCGTCCCGGCGGAACAAATAGAAGACAAAGGCCCCCAAGGCTGCGGGCGTTTTATTGCACACTTGGCGTCTTCCTTTTTTGTGCCTCCCACAGGCTATCAGGTCTGCAACCCGAACTGTATCTCTTTCAGCGGTGAGGGAGGCCGACTCTACCACAGCTTGCAACTTCGCGATGAGGCCCCTTATAAATTCACGGCTGTCCGGCACCTGCTACTGCGAATTACTAAGCTTAGCTCGGTATGTTGGCTGGATCCTCCCGAAGGGGATATACACTGAACAAACCTGAACATTATGACCACCTATCTACTATCGATATAAACCCGTCCAGGCAATAGCGCCGTCCCCTGACGAGGAATGACTGCTAGTCAGACACACGCACGTTGCATGTAGTTTCAGTGAGCGTGCTATCCGTGTTTAGAATGGGGAAGGCGCGCGATCTATCTGAGTTTGACCGAGGACAGATTGTGATGACCCGCAGGCTCGGCACGAGCATTTCTGAAACAGCACGACTTGTCGGGTGTTTGAGGAGTGACGAAACCAAGGTGAATCCACGTTGCAAGGTTAATGCTTCCTTTTTCCGTTTAACATGGCCCGTTATGAATTCTGGATTTAAACCAAAAATTACGAACGATAGCCGCCTCGCTGCTGATTAGTACAAACCATTATCTTGATAAATTTTATTCATTACTCACTAAACAATTCTTCTCTCATTTTTCCAACATTGATTATTTATTTCACATTCAGTATTGAATTTCTCACAAGCTTAACAAATCTTAATTCAACGACTTTCAAGTCAATCCTCTACTACTAAAACATCCATGACAACCACCAGTCCACGAATAACAAAACATGAATGCAGTCAGCGATATTCATTGTATAACTCTTGACATTACATGTTTGCCAACTTAAACATCCCACCATAGTATTTTTTTACTATCACTTACACTAGGAATTTTACAATTAACTAACCCTATGGTTGTTATCTCACAACGTCCAAACGTCGAGGGGTTGGGCGGCCACCCCTCATTACAGATGTCGCACGTCGTAGGCTGGGCAGACTGGTAAAACAAGACAGGCGGCGAACTGTGGCGGAACTATAATGCTGGACAGCGTACAAGTGTGTCTGAACACACAGTTCACCGAACACTCCTAACGATGGGCCTCCGCAGCCGACGAATCATGCCTGTGCCAATGTTAACACCACGACATCGGCAACTACGACTGAAATGGGCACGTGACCATCGTCGCTGGACGTTGGCGCAGTGGCAGAGCGCTGCATTGTCTGATGAATCCCGAAACCTTTTCCATCATGCCGATGGGAAGGTGCGAATCTGTTGTTTGCCCGGGGAACAGCTTCTTGACATCTCTACCGCGGGACGGAGACAACCTGGCAGCGCCTCAATTATGCTCCCAATTATGTTCTGAGGAACATTCACGTGGGCTTCCATGGGTCCAGTCAAGCTCGTGCAAGGCACCATGACGGCCAATAAGTATCGTACACTGGTTGCAGACCACGTACACCTCTTCATGACGACCATGTTTCCCAACGGCAGTGGAATTTTTCAACAATATAATGCGGATGTCACGAGGCCAGGAGTGTGATGGAGTGGTTCGAGGAACACAGTGGCGAGTTGCACTTGATGTGCTGGTTCCCCCACTCGCTAAATCTGAACCCGATCGAACACACCTGGCATCTGATTGAATGTGGCGTCAGAGCTCATCGACCCCCTCCCCGACGTTGGTCTTTCGATCTCCAGTAAGACACCTTACCCTCTGAGTCACCAGATCTCTTACAAATTATATTACTACCATAACTGATACATACGATAGTGCACCAAACTCATGGCTCAAATCGTAAACCTCTGCGTACGGAGGAGGTGCATACGACACTATTGATGGTGATTACTCCTTCGGAACGGGAGAAAAAAAGAGGAATATCCTAGAACCAGTAAAGTAAAAAGACAGAAGCTGGTGTGAAAGGAAAATGAAGATCTATAGGTACGCAGAGAGAATTACAGACATAATGCACAACGGGAGGTTGAAATTTACCGACATATGATGCGAATGAGTGAAAGTAGGTAGCAAAAAGAATTTTCAACAATATCTCTAAATTAAAGGTGACAGCAGAATGGGTTGAGGAGCCGAGGAAAGATATAAAAAAGTTGGGATCCATCCAAATGAGATGGAGAGTCGAAGAAAGTTTCAAATTAAAATTAATAAATTCAAGGGGTTCCAGAAACAATGGACAAACGCCAAGTCCAACTGGTCTGAAGAATTAGTGTTGAAGTGTAAATTAATTTACACACTACACTGAATTGCGGTTGTACAATTTTCCGCAGTTCTTCCGTCTTTCAGTCACCCAAAAACATGTTGGTGAAAGAGAAAGCAATTAGGATTGGAATTATCAATTTGTACCAAGTTATGAGTTCTCCTTTGAGATAAAACATAATTGGGTCGAGATAAGAAACAAGAAGGCTTCGGTATTATTCTCGACAGATAGAATGCCTTTACATTTGCCTGCCGCGACTTGCCAAGAGCCTGGACCACTATCATCGAAGCTCATTGTATAGTCGGAGGAAGGTTGGCCTGATTAAACCGAGCGTGGTGGGTGAACCTCGCATTCGGGAGGACGCGGGCATCCAGATTTGGGTTTTCCCTGGTTTCCCTCAGTCACTCCAGGCAAATGCCTTCAAAAAGGCCATTACCGAATTACTTCCCTTTCCTTACTCCCATTCGTTTCCCACCTCTAATGACCTCGACGTCGACGAGGTGTAAAGCCGCCACCTTGGCACGATTAAATTTATTATTTGTCGTATGGCAAGCAACTAATACAATAATAAATATATACAATGACAAGAACGTTTGGTAGCGTTCACAAGCTGATGTACAATTCTTCCAGCCATTCTAAGAAGGAACTTGTAGCTCCAAAAACATCTTCAAATGGTCCCATCATACTTCCGTAGAGGGCATTCCCTGATAATATGCTCCACACTCTGGGAAGGAGCACCGCAGTCACATGCAGGAGAATCCTGAAGACCCCACTTATACAGCATTGGCGTTGCATTTCGCATGGCCTGTTCTTAGGCGATTTAGTTTGACCCACTGGTCTCTAGTTAGTTGGAATCCCGGAAGTCCAGTAGTGGAATCTTAATATCTGAATGTTTTACAGATGCGGAGTTCCAATTTTGTCGCCATTTTTCCATGACATCAAAGTCAATACATCTTGCCATACCGGATTTCTTGATTTAAGACGAGTGGGTGGTAAGATTATTTAGAACCTCGTGGATTGGGAGAGTTCTGTGGGATGATCAGGATGGTGTAGTTTTATCCACTCACGTGCCGTTGCTTTCTTGGCGTCTTATCTCTGGAGGTGGTATTTTGCTGATCAGGTGCAACCAGGGGACTGGGGTGGATTTTTAGGGTGCCTTTTATTACTCTCATACACTCATTCAGTTGGACGTCGATTTTTCTAGTATGAGTACTACGTTGCCACAGTGGAGCACAGTACTCGGCAACAGGGTAAACCATGGTGAGAGCGGTTGTTCGTAGTGTGTTCGCATCAGCTCCCATGAAGTACCAGCTAGCTTCTTCATGATGTTGTTTCGTGTTTCAGTTTCTGACTTGTGTGTTCGAGGAGTTTTTTGAATGTTAAGGAGCGGTCTAAGGTGATGCCAAGATACTTAGGATGGAAATTATGTTTCACCCTCTGGTGGCAGAAGTTCACTTTGAGCTGCTGATGTGCTATTCTATTGCTCAAGTGGAATGCGCATACTTCTGTTTTCATTGGGTTCGGGCAAAGTCTTCACTTTCTATAATATGTGTTCAAGGTTTCTAAGTCGTTAGAGAGAATGCTCTCACCTTCCTCTAATGTGGCAGTTTGGACGGCGATAGCTAAGTCGTCAGCGTAGCAGAATTTATTGCCGGTTGTTTCTGGCATGTCACTGGTGTACAAGTTGAAGAGCAATGGAGCTAGTACTGACCCTTGAGGTAATCCATTTTTTATTGTAAATGACTTACTTGTCTTATGTCCGACGGTGACCTTAAAATATCTGTTGGTCAGCATATTCCTCAGGAGTGATGTTAGTTTCCTGCAGGGTATATGTTTTTTAAGTTTAAGTAGCAGTCCATCCAGCCAAACTGTATCATATGCCGCTGTTAGATCGACAAAGGCTACTGATGTTTTTAACTTCTTCTGAAATCCAGCCTCAATGTATGATGTGAGTGCTAATCATGATTTAAATCAAATGATTTTTTCAATAAAAATCGGGGATTTAATCAAATTGTCATTTATTGGAGTAATCAAAGTACATACCCAATCAATGTTTGAATTGTAATAATGAAAAAGAAATACTAATGTTCCTGCCCAACCTATTTCATAAATTAGACTATGCATGTCGAATGTGGAAATTACTCTTTTACAGCTGCAAAAAGTTGCCTGAAAATTGGGTATAAATTGGATTGTTAATCTTCATTAAAAAATGTTTTGCGACTTCCACCACGCCTGAGCTATGACATTTCTTATAACTTCTTCAGTAAACATCACGAATTGAAGGGTTTTGATTGTGACTTTGATTTTATAATTATTGACAGTAAACATGAACCATTGTATTGAGTCTAGCTTCCTCCAGTGCATTTTCTTCCTCCTCTTCTGTCACTCTGAATTCAGTTTGAATTGGGTCTAATAAATACGTCGAAAAGTGGCTGGGCGTATAGCGTGGTTGTATCTCTTTTTAAGAGTAATTACATAGCCAATGTTAGTTTCATCGAATTTAGCTTCAAGCCTTTTCCATGCCTTTACTGCATCTGACAGAGACGCACTACTTTTATGCGGAGTCAGTGTTATTGATATTGGTTTCAGTTTCTTCAGAAATTCCTCAACAACGCTCAGGGGGCCCCCAAGCGCACCTCTGGGGGCCCCCAAGCGCAGTTTCTTTAGCTCTACCGTCGTCTAATGGGGCCCCTGAGACACAGGGAGCCCCTCACACTAAGGGCCCCTGACTGCTCAGGAGGGCCCCCAACCACGGCTCAGGGGCCCCCAACATCAGCTAAGGGGGCCCCTACCAGCAACACAAAGCAAAAAAAAATGTCGCCCATCTGGCCTGAGGGCCCAAAATAAATTTTTTTCACCAGGGCCCTTGTTGGCCTAGCTACGACACTGTTCCTCATCAGATCTTTTTTTATTGCCATGTTTTCAACTTTTTTCTGAATTGAAACGTCTAATACATTTCTGTTCTCTTCGAAAATCTTCAATAACTTCTTTCCATTCAGAAATTAATACTTCAAAGCAGAGTGCTCCAATGAACGTCTTGCGGCAATACCAAAGCTTTTCCACCTTCTTTTTTAAACAGCGCATTAGCAGCGTGATTATTTCTGAAATATTTGATAATTGGTACAACATGCTCCATTGTATCGGCCACTTCCAATTCCAAATCCTTTGATAGTAAGTTCAGCAAATGTGCTGAACAACCATATGTTATAGTATTTTCGTTTTGTGTGCCTCTTCTCATTTTAACCATACTGGCAGCGTTATCAGTTACGAAACTTGCAACCCTACAATTATACTCAGATTTCTGACGCTCTATTAAGTCCGTAGCAAGTTTAGTAAGATATTCAGATATTCCGGATGTACCTATGGCGTCAAATAGAAGTACCTCACTTTGCTCTGTTGCAATAGTGGCGCAAATAATCGGTTCGTTGTGAACATTTGACCAACAATCAGTAGACAAATTGACACAATCATTTGAAAGGTTTGAGAAACATTTTTCCTGTTCTTCTCGGTATATTTAAACTAATAATTTAATTTTACAGATCTTGGTGAATAGCCTGAGCACAATATTGGTTTTTTTTTTTTTTCTTCAAGATGTTTTACAGATCTGAAACTGCAATTAGTAGCAAACATGACTCTTGTTTAATTCTTCTTTGTTACCTTTAGAAGATTTCACTAAAAATGAGCTCAGGTATCGACACGTATTCTTTTTAAATGGAGGCGGTGCGCAACTGTCACCGTTTATTGAAGAACTTGAAGAATTACTGGGCTTGGAGAGTGGTGTCAATTCCGTGTCGTTATCTTCCACTGTGCGGGGTCAGTGACCTCTGCAAGTGCTAACAGAGCGGGCGTTACGTTCTACTTGCCTGCACCTGCACTAACAGCTGTGTGCACATACTGGAAACCTTCAACCTGCTCGTGGAGCGCAACAGTTCATAGCTACCGTGTTTCCCAACTTTTTTCATGCGAAAGCATATCTACCGAATTGGGATCAGAAATAAGGTTGTAGTGTGTCCCCATAATATTCAACTTGTATGTAGAGAGGCTCTTTTTTTTTGCTTATAGCTTTTTGCGTCGTCGACGTCCGTCATTAGAGGCGGGAAAGGACGGGGCACAAGGAACGGGAAGGAATTCGGTCATAGCCTTTTGAAGGAAGCATCCCGGCAGTCGCCTAGAGTGATTTGGGGAAACCATGGAAAATATGGATTGCTGGTTGGTGATTCGAACCCACATCCTCCCAAATGCGAGCTAAGAGTTACCCCTTACACACCACACGCAGTAGGTGAAGCAATAAAGGAAGTAAAGGAAAAATTTGAATAAGGAAAAAGAATGAGTATAGTGCGATATACTGGTTACATTGTCTTGCTAGCAGAACAGAGTGTGGGTGTTGTGAAATAACTGAATGGCATGAAAAACACAGATAAAGAAGTGTGGGATAAATATAAACCATGGTAAGGCAAAAGTGATTAAATGTAGCAGAATTCATAGCAATAGTATTAGATTAAATATAAAAATAGGATCAGGTGTAACAAGAGAAGTAAATGAATTCTGCTACTCATAAATTAAAATTACGACTGATTGGTGAGGGAAGAATGATGTTAGAAGCAGGAAAACACTAGCAAAAAAGCCTTCTTGAACTTTTTTTTTTTTTTTTTTTTTTTTTTTTTTTGTATCATATATCGATCTAGGCTTGAGAAACAAGTATCAAAACTGTATATGTGGGACACAACACTTTACGGTAGTGAAGCATGGACTTTAGGAAAATTGATGCATTTGGAATGTGGCGGATGAGGTAGGAAGTTTGTGGAAGAGTTTTACAGAAAGAAGAGATAAGATGGTAGGTAACATTTTAAGACATGCGGGATTGGTTAATTTGTTAGTGGAGTGAACAGTGGGTGGCTAGAACTGTAGAGAAAGACAAATTATACTCTGTTCACTCCCAACTGGCAGTTCAAGGCCATGTGTCCCTGGACCCGCTCCTGACGTCACCACCCCCTCCAGTAGCTACCTTCACGAGCAGACCGCTGTGTCCATGCTAGAGCTTCACATATTTGTCAGCGTGCACCCTCCCCCTTCACGTGGGGTAAAAGGACCGCGCAGTGGGGATAGAGCAGGTGACCTTGAGACGCCTTTGTTAACTGAACGCATCATCTACACTAATATTATATATGCGAAAGTAACTCTGCGTTACTGTTTGTTACGTTTTCACGACTAAACGGCTAAACCGGCCTTGATGAAATTTGACAAGGAAATATTATGTGTAATTAGAAAGGATATTGGATACTTATTTCGGGATAAATAACGTATTTTGTCATGTAGTTTGAAAACTAACCGAATGGTGACAGACAGACGGGTAGCGTCTGTGAGTCTCTGTAATGTTATATCGGTCACTCAGGCTTTATTTCACTCGCAATCATTGTGTATGATCTGTTCATGAATTTCATTTACAGACACAACTTATTATATAAATTTCTAAGGTCACGCGTACAAAGTTGCGGGTACAACTAGTAGAATATGTGAAGCAATTAATTGTGGAAGTACATTGCAAGGCACTCACAAACACACACACACACACACACACACACCACACACACACACAATCGTCAACCCTAGCAGAAATATTTCACGCTGGTCTGTACAGGGCAAAACCACTCCCGATACGTTACTCAAAGAAGTTTCTTCGAAGCGTTAGCGCGCATTTTGATAGTGCAGTAACTTCTGATGTTTTTTTATTTTTAAATTTAATTTAATTGAAATTGACGGTGACAATTTCCCTACATATCCATTTTCCCCCTTTCCTGTACCCACCAACTTTTCCCTTCGACAAATTTCAACTTTAAATTGTTCAACGTTTTTACTAAATTATTCACCAGTTCTCTTGGTAACTTATTGTAATTCCTGACCCCCTTATCTAGGAACGAAACTCTTCCTACACCCTTGTGCCTGAAATCGAGTACCAGTTTTTGTCATGTTTTCCCTTCCGTGCATAACTTTTAATTGTTGCACGAATATATTTCCATGCCTCAACACCAGTATGTGCCTCGTACACTCCCAAGACCCTCTTCCTGTCTTGTACCGAATCCTATTACAGTCTGTTATCATATAGGTTACTGATGGTGTTCTGTGGTAATTTCCGAAACAAATCTAGCAGCCCTTCTTTGTCTCCAACTCCTGTATTTGATACCCAAAATGTGGGTCCCTTACTACACTACCATATTCAAGCAATGGGCTGACAAAAGTTTTGTAATCCAATTCCTGTATTTCTCTGGTACATTCCGTCATCAGTCTCTCCAACAAGTGAAGTATTTTGAAACCTTTTCCTACTACCTGTCCAATGTGTTGTATCCAGTTGAGTTTATCATCAAACGTTGCCAAGATGATTGCATTTCAAGTCTTCAACAAGCAATTCTTTCCCCACTTTATAATCATAATCAACCTTTAGTTTTTTACCTGTGTATCTTATAATTTGACTGTTCTTTGCATTTACCTTCATCCCATGTTTACCAACCCAGTCGTAACCCCAGGAAGGAGAAGGAATCTCTAGGTTGGTCTGTGGGGCTTCGTGAATTACTGCCGTCGATTGCTAATCGCCTCCGAGAACGAAACCAACGACCGATCAATCAACATCAGTGTTGACAGGTGATAATGCGCTATCGCTCAGTGGCCGTGTGAAGCGGCGACCTCCACTCAGATAAGTAGTCCTCACAGACGTCAGTATCACAGCGCTTAAAACGACTACAAAGGGCCAGCAGAAATTACATAGCAGGAATGTCATGGCTTTTTGATCCTCCCTTCTACATCGTCTTCAGCACAATTAGTCACATACCCCCTGTCTTCCCATTGCGACACATTTATTTTATAATTTTAAATTTAGAACATGATTAAAAACAACGTGACCATTTATCTTTTTCGTAAGAGTGGTACGCCTGAGGAATTTTTTCGTTAGTGCGGGACGCCTTAAAAAAAAAAAAATAATTTTTTCTTATCTTACTACAGTAGAACTCCAACTACCTGAATCAATTGGGACTGGATCCCATTCTTATAATCAAATATTCGGATAATTGGATTTTTCCGAAAAACATTGTCTATTTTAATTAATTACTGTGTGTGTGTTGAAAATGGGGAAAAAACTATTTTTAAAGAAAACGAGCTTTTTGTCGATTAAATGTAAAGGCAACACTTTTAGATGTTAAGCGTACTTTTAAGTACTGTACAGTTAATAAAAAGTTATTGGTTACTGAACATCTCTGTCATAGTAAGCTGTCTGACTGTATTCATCCGCTTGACAGTGAGAAGTTGCATGTGGTCACACTCGGGCTGACGCTCCATCCACTTCAACGCTGAAGGTCCCCTATCTGCTTCAACTTCGACATTAAGGTCATCTTCTTCCTCGACACTTTCTTCTCTCACACTTTCAATAAGTTCATCATCATTTAGAATTTCATACCCAGCGTCTGACAAATCACACACCACCCACTCTCCTATATCTTCAGCACTAACTTCCGAATATCCACGAATTTTCAAAAGAATGTTTCTGATTTTTTCAAGTTCCACCTCATCGCCATCTTCTCCTTTCTCTTCTCTTCCTTTTCCTTTTCTTGAGCTTCTTTTTCCTTTTCTCCTTTCCCTTCTCTTCTTCTGTTGGTATGCCTTCAACTTGTTCCACGTACGTCTTAATGTGACTGCCTTAACCAGGCTCCAAGCTTCCTTCCACCATGTAAGCGCAATTTTTGTGTCTTAATTAAAAAAAAAAAACGATTCGGATATTCAGCGATTCGGATAGATTGAGTTTTTATTAAAAAACGAAGAACACAGAAGTATTACATGGTAGCTGAGTTACTTTGCCTTTCAGATTTGGGTTTTTCATGGTT